>JAHZMX010004362.1:0-17087 GCA_027743895.1 Seira musarum
TTGCATTGCATTAGGGCTGCTTTTGCTTTGCGGGCCTTTATGGTGCACTGAAAGGTCCAGTTAAGCTTTGAGTCCAAATTAACGCCAAGATAGCGATTACTCGGACTCAGGGCCAGGCTTTTGCCTTTCAACGTGATTGGATGGATGATTTACTTGTTCCTTTTCAATGTAAAGAGGACCATTTCAATTTTTCTGGATTTACTGATAGACTGTACCAAGGTCTTTGCCTTGTTGTGCAACAAATGGGTCTTTGCCAAATGTTTGTGAGTGCACGCTGGGTTCACGTGTTTTTAATGTGCTAAGCAGCTCATCCGCTAGACAGGTATATAGGAATGGCGACAGTACGCCTCCCTGTGGACATCCACTTTGTACGACTCGCCGTTCAGTTGATGAACCGACACCAGTATTGACTATCCTGCCTCTCAGCATGGACTGAATCCCCTTATAAAGACGTCTGGTATTTTGAGGTGCCGTAACGCTCTTATAAGTTCTGAAAAACGTACCTTATTAAAAGCTCCCTTGATATCCGCGAAAACCGCCAAGTAATATTCGCCCGCTTCGAGTGTTTGCTTAACGCGGGCAACCACCTGGTAGATCGCAGCATCGGTTGAGGAGCCTTTTAAGTACGCAAATTGACCGTTGCTTTTTAAAGTATTTATTAGTGAGGGAGTCTTAATGGACCAGTCCACCAATCGCTCTAGCGTTTTCAGCAAAAACGACATGAGTGAGATTGGTCGCCACGCTCTCGGTTTTGGTAGCTGGGTTTCCCAGGCTTGGGTAGGAAGACTACCGTGGCAGTCCTCGAGCCCTGAGGGGTATACCCAAATTGTAAACATTTTTTGTAAATAATTTGTAACCTTTGGACTAGTGGATATCCCGCCTTTTGAAGCAAGGCACCTCAAGATTTTTCTCAAAGTTAGTTAGACTTGTATCGTTATTGTCGGTTGGAAAGCAAGTTTCCAATAGTAGGTTTAATGTTTCACCCGGCCCCTCAATGAAACTACCATCCGGTTTCTCTAAAGGGCCAAGTTTTGTTATTTGGTCACTACAAAGTATCTTTGCAAGAGTGGCAGCCTCCGCATGTCCATCAATCGAGGAACAAAAGGTTCGCCGTGACTCTTGTTTTTTATTACGTATAGCATTGTTATACTGGTTCCTGAATTTGGACTAGTGGATATCCCGCCTTTTGAAGCAAGGCACCTCAAGATTTTTCTCAAAGTTAGTTGGACTTGTATCGTTATTGTCGGTTGGAAAGCAAGTTTCCAATAGTAGGTTTAATGTTTCACCCGGCCCCTCGGTGAAACTACCATCGGGTTTCTCTAAAGGGCCAAGTTTTGTTATTTGGTCACTACAAAGTATCTTAGCAAGAGTGGCAGCCTCCGCATGTCCATCAATCGAGGAACAAAAGGTTCGCCGTGACTCTTGTTTTTTATTACGTATAGCATTGTTATACTGGTTCCTGATAGCCCTGTAGGATTCCAAGATTCGTCGGTGTTGTTGGTTACAGCAACACGTGCTGCAGTCCTTGTTTCTTTCCTCATCGCTGCTATCTCCTCCGTCCACCAAGGCACAGTCTTGCCCACTGCCCTGACTTGCTTTAGCGGACAGCATTCCTTAAACGTGTTTATAATAGTTTCAGTGAGTTCATGGACACTTTGTTCCAACTCAGTCGTAGATAAAATTTCTACGCTGGGTAGTGCGGATATTCTATCTTGGACCAACTCACTGTATATTTGCCAGTCGGTATGTTTTTTATTCCTGTATAAAACAGGAGATGTTTGCGTATTGATTGTAAATTGGATGAGCTTGTGGTCTAACATTGAATCACCACTGTCATCCCTCCAATCTACAATACATTGCACAATGTCGGTAGTTGCCAGTGTGATGTCAAGTATCTCCCTCCTTGCCCTAGTGACAAATGTCGGGGAATGTCACCTGTTGACCACATGTAACGACGTTGTCGCCAAGAAGTCAACTTACAATTCTCCTCTTGTGTTAATATTGTTACAGCCCCAGAGGTGGTGATGAGAGTTGGCATCAGCCCCTATGAGTAGGGAGTAATCACTTGTCTCACAATACTCTATCAGCTCCCTAACCTCTGCTGTGGGGTGTTCAGTAATGCCACCTGCCATGTATATGGAGGCAACAACTATTTTTTGATTGTTAATTGTAAATTAAGGCAGCAGCTATATCTCTGCCACTCTGTTTGCTGAGTGGCCACGCCCCCTAGTCCCTAGAAACTATAAGAGCAGCCCGTTGTCTTTGATTACTATTTCCTATTATGGAATCCGCACCTAGGCACCGAATCATACAAATTCTCTTGTTATGGATTTTTGGTCCGTGGAGAAACGCAATGAAGCTACTGCAACTAGCCTCCCTGGTTACTACCAGTGCGAAGTTGTCTGCTGCGGCCTCACTGTGATGCATGCTTAGTTGCATGCATTTAATCCCCATTACTAATAAATGTTTTCCACCCACACTTCCTAATGCCCTAATGCATCCTGTAATTTAAAGTATAAACCACCGGATATAAAGGTAAGTATAGTTGTATAAAAAAATTTTCAAAAACATTGTTTAAGTTAGCTACTACCTGCAAGCTAAATGCACCTGTCCGTTTATTTAACATGGATAGGTATAGTGATGCTGCAGGTATGGTAACCATGAACAGTGACATCATTTTAATCACTCAAAAATCACCGTATATTAGTGTTGTTGATGTTGGTGCTTGTTTTGGTGTTGGTGCTGGTGTTGATGTTGGAGTTGGTGTTGATGTTTGTGCTGGCTTTATTGCTGGCACTCATTTCGATACCGGCACTGACGTTGACGCTGACGCTAGTGTCGATCCAGGCGCTGATTTTAATTACCATATTGGCGTTGACGGTGCTGACTTTTTTAGTAGTAAAAACCCAGAGCTGGGCATTTTTATAAATGAAAATCCTGATTTGCGGTTTTTCATTGATAGAACCCAGAGTTGGGCATTTTTATAAATAAAAATTCTGAAATAGGGTTTTTTAACCCAGAGATGGGTAATACGAACAATGATATCTGACCACAATACTGGGGCATCCTCTCCGAGTGTATTGAAATACGTACATTCTTGTTTGAGTTGGATACCATCAGCAAGAAACACTTTAAGAAAAATCTCCTAATGCCTGTTTTAAGTCCGAGAACTAACTGAGAGCAATACTTTCCAATATCTCTTAAATCTTACGAAGCAAGTGGTATTAAATCCACTGAGAATGTCACGACCAGCTAGAGATTGAAGCTTTTACCAGTACACCAAGTTGGCCCGGTTCTATTATGGAAGCTTATTTGCGAGGTGTGTTCATTTTGTCAGAATCACGGGACCAATTTTTCCGGTGACCCAGAGAGAGAACGTGTTTTTAAAAATTATTTTTTTCTGCAATGAAATACCTCTTTTTCTAGGCCATACATATATCAAACCGTTTCTCACCAAACATTAATGATTGCGAAATGCAATCTTTCGAAATCCGAATTTTTATCCGTGATACAATGACTGGTACTGATAATTCGAAACGAGAAAAATTGTCACCTGTGGATGCTAGATGAGGATTAATATTTATTTTTTCAATCGCCATTATAGTCTGGAAATTTATTTTATAGAATATAGGCTTAAGGTATATCTATTTAATAAAACAATCAGATTTTGGTTATAATAGATGCCTTAAGAAATGAGGGTCGGGTTTTGTACCATAAACAATATTTCATTGCGAAAAGTTAATTTTTTTCCAGGTCCCTACAGTGCACCACAAGATTACATCGGTGGAGTGGTTCATCTTTCGAACAGGGGAAAATCGGTCTAGCGATTTTGACGAAAAAAAACACACCTGGTAAAATGGCTTTCATAATTAGTATTCGCGTCAATGAAAATCCAAACGATGAGAAGATAAACTTATTTTGTCGTTGGGGAAGTCTATGTTTAGAAGTCGGGGAGAAGCGGATATTTTGTTGGTAAGCCCCATGAAAAGGTTGATTGAGAAAATACCTTATTGCTCAAAACTCATCTTTAGAGCGTAGCCGACTTTTGAAGGCGCGGGTAATGAATTCGGTGCAATTGCTATTCTCTCACGACCTGAGGGAAAACATCTCGTGGAATTCTTGGAAAATTACGTGAAAGATCACAAAGCTGAATAATGCCTTTTTATAACAACAATCATCGTAGCAATTGTAACTAAAAGCTGAGTGCAGAAGTTAAAACTCAAAAAAGCTTGGGACGCTCCAAGTAAAGACAACTACTTAATGGGTAACGGAGAGAGGGGACATACCAGCTTCCAGAAGCAAAGCAAAGCCTTTTAAAAAATTTCGGTTAACCTCAGAGAACAAAATACTTGAGAAATCTGGCAAAAATCTGTTTTTCTGTAAAAACTTCTGACGGTAACGATGCACTCGCCAACAAAGGAAAAACTATAGCAATAAACATTCAAAGCCAACTAGATGGGTTTCTGCTAAAGCATAAGAAAGTTGAGCAGTAACAAGCTTTATTTGAGTCAAAATACGAAAACAGGATGGAATTAAAAAGTGTAGCTCAAACAACATCATCTAAATTATAGAAAAAATATTTTTGTGTATAAGTTGGAAGAATTTTGTATGTATTCAGAAATATAATGCATAATCCTTTAAAAAACTACAGGCAGTAGTGCAGATCCCATACAAAATTCACTGGAATGATGCACACAAAGTTACTTAAATAAAATATTCTTCATCCGATTCTTGCAACTTCGAGAAAACGACGACGTCATGGACTACGCTAAGAACTATATGGGCTCCAAGGCCACTGTTAGAACCAACGAGCATTCCCATGCCTTGAAAAATGGAAAATTGTTTGCTCCGCTTTACACACATGATGGGAATGCAAATGAATCGTTGACAGCGGGCAGTCAAAATGACAAGATGACAAATTTCTAAAGCAGAAAGTCATACAATGAGTAAATCATTAAGAACAATCGTATGGAGATTGTTTCTGCAAACGACTTCAGCAGACATGGATTTTGCCCAGAGAAACACGTTTTTAACAAAACTATTTGTCAAAAACGGTTTAAAAGCGTAAAAACGGATATAACCTGCACAGAAACTCGCCAGATCTTACTGTTTTCAAGGCAAGAAAACTTTTAATTAATGGCAGAAGAGACCTAAATCCGTTAAAATAGTTGAGTTCGAGGGAAATACTCAGGCGCTTTACCTATTGGGAAAGAATCCGCAAAGAATCAAGAGGTTTGGATTTCGCGGACAAAACCAAACAAAAAACAAGTGGGATGGGCATGTGACTGCACTATACACAGCAGTGTATTGTGCAGTGTACTCGTCCCACGTTAAGCTAGTGAGCACATGTTATCCGCCCGTCGTTCGCGTTTCTCATTCTCATCTTTCATCGTTGTTGCGTGGAAAAAGGTAAGTTTTTTTTGTGCAATCTTTAATTTTTAATTAATTTTTCAGGAACAAGGAAGGAAGGAAGCAGGTTAATCCGCATTACTTGTCTCCCCTAGTCATCAATCTCAGCCCATTTTCGTATCATATTCATCATTTCACCGCCAGATTTCAGGTAATTAATAAAAAAATTATAATTATTATTGTTAACCTTAATTGACCTAATTTTTATAAAAAAAATCAAGAAAGTCATCCACGGGTCACGTCAATTTAAAAAAAACTAGTGTTAGCCCGACCCCGAGTGTCGGCCTAACATCAACGCGTATGTCACCAAAATGAAAAACAAATTTTTTTGCAGAAAAACTATATGCTAAATTGCTAATACAGTTTGTTGGTCACCAGAGTACGCTACTATGTATTCAAATTTGAGAATTCGGGACGTTTTTTGGCTAGAAAAGAACTAAACTAATTAGTTGTTTGGCTAGAAATGTAGTTAGAAATGACTTTTACCGTGTTTGGATTATATATTGGATTATTAGTTGTAGACTTTGCCCAAAATTATACTACAGTTGTCAGTGACGAAGTTAAATCGAGTTATTTTCCAAATACGCAAATTAAATTGCATCCATTTGTATTATTTTACTCTAAGGATTGTATGTATGTGATTAGGGTTGGATGCAGTGCGAGGGAGCACCCCTCACAGCACCCAGCTGCGGAAGCCAAAGGAAAGGCTTATTGCAGTTACTCTAAGGATTACTTATTGTCAGTGTCTTCTTTAGCATTCATTTTGTGTATTAAGTGATGAGTCTAGGCACAATACAAACACGTTTTACGCTTTTCTTTGTAAAATAACTGATAGTATTGAACGAAATTTTTCCGAAATTACTTTTCTGCATATTTTCAGGGATGGCTGGGCAGTACAAGAACTTGAAAAATTTTATTAACATTTTCCATTACGAGTTCGACTTTGGCATCACATGCACGTGGCATTTTTTCGGTTCTGGCCACGGTAAAAATGCATGTGATGGGGTGACAGGGAAGGTAAAACGGCAAGCATCGAATGCCTGTCGGACTTCAATTAATGAATTAATTATTACTAGTGAAGAATTTTATAATTGGGCTGTATTAAATTTAAAAACTATTAAATTTTTTCGTATTTCGTCAGACGAAGTTTCTAGTATCATAGAAAGTAAAACTTTGGAACAAAGGTATGCAACTTTTTCTACAGTTCCGAACAGCCAGTGCATTCACAAAATTCAAGTTTCGACGGAAAATTCTTCTTTAGAACTTTTTGAACTATCTGTTGACGACAAACCTTTGATAATTAGAAAAATCAATGCAATAGCACAAAATTCGCTTCATCTTTCCCCCAATTGTGTAGGTAATCATTACGCAGTTTTGGACGACAATAATTGGTTTCCAGCAACCTTTGTTAGCTTAGATTTAGCGGAGAAAGAAGCGGAAGTCGATTTTTATAAACGAAAGAAAACCAACGGAAAATTTATTAGAGAAAATGTGAAATGCTGGCTCAAATTTCAAGATTTCTTAAAGGAAATTCCAACCCCACGCGGAAAGGGAAGAGTTCACACATTAAGTTTACAACTTATTAAAGAATTAGATGACATGGTGCAACCCAACAAATAGTCCTTTACACATACTTGATTGCCCTAGCGTATATATTGGCAGCATCTAGTTTATACAGGCAGGTTCATAACTCTTTAGGTGCAGATACGGCATTGTCTGCACATAAGGAGGCCCACTTTGTGATTGTATGGTTTGGTTTTGCTCTGTGAGTTCAGAGGTGTTCCCCTCTGCTGACGAGTGGATTTGAGCCCCATATTAGCTTATGGCAAAGCTGAAACCCACACTCTGGGGGAAAGTAATGCCATCACTTTTATTTATGCATATACTTCTAAATAATTCTAAACGATCAATGTTATGAAAGTTCCAAAACGTTTTAAGTACACCACAAGCACATCAAACAACCGATCATATACTGAGTCAAAAGCTGAGGAGAGGACAAAAAACTCGGCTGAAAATTCAGTTCTCAGTTTCGCAAGAGAGTCATGTGCACTATTTACTGTTGAGTTTTATATTGAAACTGATTTGCTGCTGTTTATTTTCTATAAATGAAAGCTCCAGCAGTTTATTACATAATATATTAATTAATATCTTTGCCTAATTTTCACACGCATAATCATACCAGTGTGGCATTATAAAGCTTTCCACACGATTGAAATGATCGTGGGAACCTAATCTGAATCATCATTTCATTTTGCATACATGCACATAATGATTATATCTTTAAGGTATGTAGAATACGATTTATATTATAACATCCTCCTTAAAGCTTATCCTACATACAAATAATTCTTTTCTTGATTTTCAATAACTTTTCTTCGATGATTCCGTAATGGACGATGGGTTCTGCTGAAGATGCCTCCTCGTCATTCTTGTATATTTCATGTTTCTTTTTTATCGCGTTTGCTTCATTTCCTTCTTGACATTTGCATGAGCACGATGATGGTGATTGCGGGCACGCTAAATGCTGTTTCCCATGTATTTCCATCATTTGTCCGTCCGGGCCTGCTTTTACACTGGAACCTCAAATGACCTCTTAGGCCACAAGTAAAGCATTCCATTTGACTTATATTGTTCAGGTTTGGCCTATAGTTGTGCCCGGCTTCTGGAATTTTGCATTGTAGAATGCTTTGCTACCCCCTTAATTGAGGTGAGAAATGTCCTCTTCCATTTCTTCCGCTTCCTCAACAAGTAGGGCAGTGCAAATCGAGGACTGTTTAAAGTGCGTGTCCTCCATCTCCCAAATTTTTAATCTCTGTAGCAGTAGCTCGGGGTGTGCTCCCCTGGGTTAACTGATCTCCAGGCTTCCTTAAAACTTCGGTATTTAACCGGGCCCAGTGCCATGAGCACTCGTGTGACTAACATTGTTTCTGATACTTGATATGCGCCCCAATATTTTGGAGGTCTGTTATAATTTTCATGGGCGAGGAATCTTTCGTCGCTGTGATCGAAAAGAATCTGGAGTACAGCACCGACCCTGATTCGGCGGTAGTTAACTCGTAAATTGTTTTCAATTTGTCGTAGGCCTCATTTGCGGAGGTGCATTAAGTTATCCTAAACACCTGGGGATCCTCCTGCAAATGAGCATAGTTGTCAATGCTTCCCCGTTGTGGTTGTCCCACTTCGTTTGTGCGTCGGCGGCGGAGGCCGCGCAAACGCTTGTCATGTTACTAATGGAGAGTAGACCATTATCTCCCATTATTCCTTCAATGCGCATTTTCCATACCCGATAGTTATTGGAATTCAACTTGGTAACGGATGATGTATCTAGCCTTCTAGACACTGCTACCGATGTCGTAGTTGTAGTTGCAGGTGACAAGTGTCCCGACTGGATCAGACTGGATACTATTCCGTTTGCCGGAATATTTTAAACTTTTCAAAGTTTTCAAGGTTTGCGGGACACCCATTTGGTGCTGATAACGTGTTGAGTTTTATATTGCAACTGATATGCTGCTGTTTATTTTCTATAAATGAAAGCTCCAGCAGCTCATTACATAATGTATTAATTAATATCTATGCCTAATTTTCACACGCATAATCATACCAATGTGGCATTCTAAACCTTTCCACACGATTGAAATGATCGCGGGAACCTAATCTGAATCATCATTTCATTTTGCATACATGCACATAATGATTATCTCTATAAGGTATGTAGAATACGATTTATATTATAACATTTACAACAGTGAAAACTTCTTGTGCTCCTGGTGGTAATCTAACGGTTGGAAATAACCCAGCACCAGTTATTTTTTTCGTTTTTGCTGCAAATATGCAGTTTTTATTTAAATACACGTTGAGGCACTCGCATATGTGCTCTGCGTGCAAATGGTCATCAAGTGATCTAGATGACAAATATTCATTGTCAAACACCCCACAAATAAATTTTAGTCTTTGCATCTCCATTTTGAAGTTTTAGGTTGAACAACTACGGACTCTTTAAATGGCTTTCTGCACAAGTTTTTTCTAAGCAAATTAATCAACGATTTTCGATATTTTCGATTTGCCTTTTTAAGTTTTTTCTTTTGAAATAGGACTGCAGAGCCTCCTGGACCAAGCAAGCAAGCTTTGCAAGTCGAATATAAAATATTGACTTGATCACTACTTTCACAAATTTCACAAAACCAAGAAAGACAATTGAAACATGAAACAAGCTGGCAAGAAGTGCTGCTTGGGCAAACTTGAGATATTACCATTTTGATGTGATCTGGGTGACATTTCGGATAAAAATGACTATCAGAGTTTCAAATTTTTTATTTATATTTCCGATGCTTCCAGCAAAATCTATGCTTGACCACTAATTCTTCATACGCAGATACATGGAAAAAATTTGGCGGTCTTTCGTTTTTTTATCAACAGATCACGAAATTAGTCGCAATGAATTTAGCTCTGATCTTTTTATTTTTCCTGCAATTGCAAATTTTGCTAAGGCGAAATTGACGAGACTATTAGATGAGCAGTTTCGGTGATCACAAAGGATACAAAAAATATCCCCATCCTCGCTGTAATGTATATTCTGAATTGTAAAGAGGCTTGCGTACTTGGTTGGGACATTACTGCGTTTAAGAACAATTTTAAAGCCGGAACAAGATTTTTGTCTTTTCGTGAAATACGAAGAGGGATAATGTTATCGGTGTAGGACAACGCACAAAAATAACGTCAGGCATATCTACCTCATTTCTAAATAACACATCTACAATTTCGGCTTTGGTTCCATTGTAGACGCCAAACACTTGGCATAAATTTCTCAAAATCATAACTTCCAAGTGTGGGCCACAGTAAAACGGTCTGTACGCTGTGAGACATATTTCGCAATAGTTATCGTAACTGGATTAGATTAACCTGACAGGCTTATTCAGGGATAATACAATGTTTTCCTTATGCTTGAGCACAAACCTATTAAAGTCAAACAGGTGTACGGAATAGCGAAAGGAATCAGCTTCGTGTTTTTCCAAATTTCGCAAAAGTCGGCTAGATAAGATCGATATATCTTCAAGCGTAACACATTTATTTCGTATGTTTTCTAGAATTGCATCGAAACGTGGAGCATTTTTGTGTCGTTGAGAACCTTCTAGCTTTAAATACATTGTTGCTTGTCTAAAAAGCCGTAGACCATCATTAGCAAAATTTGTGCTTGCCGATCCGACTGCCTTTGCAAGGTTTACGTCTAGAAAAATAATTACAGGTAATTGCGAAGCAAAAGTTCGTAAATCAGACTCAACGATTTTTATTACATTTCGTTACGTGTTAACAACAGCAGACGCTTTCCACCAAAGGGGATATTATTTCCCATTTTCCGCTGTAGTATTATATTAATCACTAGTTAGGCCCGGCTGCTTCGCAGCCCCCTTTCTACTCCCTTCAGAATAAGTTGATTCCTTTAGTACTTTTATGGAACTTTCAAAAAAAATAAGCGGAAATTCTAACAGTCGCGCGAATTTCATCCCGTCACTGCCAAGACAAGAACCGAGACAGCCGCACGGACATTCGAGATTCAATCCTTTATATGTCCGTGTATATTTCTGGGTTTAAATTGTTCTTTAAAAGTTATATTGATGGATTGTAATATGTAATCTATCTATAATAATTTAACTTAGTTCAATTTATTTCGATAAGAGTACATAATTGATTGGTGGCTACATAATTTTTCTTTGCTTTTGCATGTGTTGAAATAAAAATTTCATTTCTTTGCCTTGACCAAATCAACGCAGTTTAATATGTACAAATGTTTTCTGTCGAAATGTATTATTAAGCTGCATAAACTTCCTTCAATGGTAAATAAATTCAAAGCATTTAACTCTAAATCTGCATAAACCTCTAATTCAGTATGGCCAACTGTATTTTTGGCGACGGACGGGCCGGGCATTTCTTGGCAATTAAATAAGAGATATAAAGAAGATATATATTTATGCGTGAACAAGATGATTTATTTGTTAACTTTTGCATCGCAAACGATTCTTTCGTTTGCATCACATACGATGTTTTCGTTTGCATCACCTTCGCTCCAGAAACTAATATAATATTAAACTAAACCCGGCATGCTATGCATGCCCCTACTACGTTGCCCCAGTCATGTGAATTTCACGTATTACTAAAAAAGTGAACCGAAGGAATTCGGTTTAGCGGTATCAGCAAATTAGCATGGTCATACCCATTTTACTTAGCCAATATATTATTCTCAAGCTGCGCCGAATTATACTGAAGTCAGAAACTACAAGATTTTTTCTACAGCGCCTGTATCTGCAAGCTCTGGTTTGCGTTTGGGCTGATAAAACTACAGCTACCCTTTCAATGGAATTCATTGTCCCAAAGAGCATCCGCAAGAACTCGTTTTGAGGCACTAAGCCCCTTGAGTTTAGGTTTAATGCCGTCTACTCCAACCACATTTAAGGACTACATATTTCTCATTAATAATAATAATAATTGGATTTATTGTATTCCTTGGAAGCACCCATGAATACATGCTCAATTTATAATGTTACAAAATAACAATATTTTTAAGTCTGCTTAACTAGAGTTCCCAACATTATTCAAAATAGCTTAAGTAATTATAATTGCTCCAAATTTTTAATGAAGATTCTATATTTAATAGCTGAAAGTACATAAAGAAAAACATTTCGCATCTTTTCATCGGATAAATTACTCATGACATTACAAAGATTTTCAAACCTTGACATTGCAGGTGTTACATATTTACTTAAATATCTTTTCCTTATGCTATTATGTATTTGGCATGACATAAAAAAGTGTTCCTCATCATCCTCCTCTTTACCACATAACGTACATAGCGTTTTCTCCAGAGAATAACTCATACCAGCAAAGCAAAAGCTGCCATTACCCATTCGACATTGCGATATACATTTTATCATATTTTTTGATTTCTTGCATGTTAAATATTCTGTGTCGGTGACATTTTCTTTTAGTTTGCTGTATAAGCGATAGGTGTTTGATTTATTAATTCTTTCCAGATCTTTCTGATACATGATCTCTTGCCACTTACATACAATAGTGGATTTGACTTGAGATAATTCAAATGCATCTTGCTTATTCCATATGTGATTCATTTCACACGTAGTAAAGATTTGTTTTACCTGAACACACCAATTATATCTAGCATCTTCTGTTTTATTACCACTTAAGCGAAACAGTTGCTTATAACACTTCTTTACATAGCAGTTTTCTTCCATTAACCACACTTTTTCCAAGAAGGTTAGTAACATAATTATTATTTTAGTGCTCAATGGAGAAACCTTGCATTCATTTCTTACTACTGAGTTTGATGTACATCTTCTGACTGCTAGAGCTTTTTTTAAGAATTGAGATTGGACTTTTTCGATCTCATCAAAACTCTTTAGACCCCAAATAAATGCCCCGTACAGAGCTGTTGGCACAACAATGCTATCAAATAATTTAAGCTTAGGTTCCATATTATCAGCAGATCCTCTAAATAGAATGTCATACACTTTGCTAGAAGCTGCTATACCTTTTCGTTTGAACACTTCTACTGTTCTTTTGGGAAGAATATTCTCAAAAAATGTGACTCCTAGGTACACATACTCCGAGACAATCTCCAACTCTCTGCCATTAAAATAAAATTTTTCCTCTTTTGGCCTTTTCCGCCTTCTGAACCTAACTACTTTTGTTTTGTCTATGTTCACATCCAATCCCAATTCCATAAAATATTTATTTAATTTGTCTAGCTTTTTCTGAAGTGCATTAGCACTGCGAGCAAAGATGATAGTATCATCTGCAAACATAAGGAGATGAATAATGATATCCCAAATTCGAATTCCAGGGATATCCCAAGAGTTAATTTCGTTTTCGATTTCTGAGCAATACAAAATAAAAAGTAACGGCGATAACGATTCCCCTTGTAATAATAGAGCCGTTAATTCAATTTGATTGCTAAAACCTGTTTCTAATCTAATTTTTGTAAATGCACGATCATAAATTTTTTTAAGAATCCTTATGATTTTGCCGCTTACACCAATACTATTCAGTTTCATCCATAACTTGTCATGTTTTATCGAAGGAAAAGCACGAGAAAAATCTATGAAGCAAGCATATACAACGCATTGCTTTGTTGCAATTTGCAAAATAGATTGGAGGTTAAAAATATGATCTGTGCATCCCTTCTTTCTTCTAAATCCCATTTGGCAGTTAGGTAGTATATCATTTTCTTCAGCCCATAGCATCAGTCGATTTTGTATAAGCGAAGTGAATAGTTTAAGAGTTGTATTCAATAAAGCAATTGGGCGATAATTGGATGGATTAGTCTTTTCACCTTTTTTAAATAACATAACAGTTTCGGATTCACTCCATTCAATTGGGGGATCCTCTGTATCCCAGATTTTATTTAAGATATTAAGTAAATGAACATCAAACTCTCCTGGAGTACCTATTAAAAATTCATTCTTGATTAAGTCCGGACCAGCAGCTTTATTTCTACTTAATTTGGCTAATGTTTCTCTTAACTCTTCCAAACTAAAACTTTGGTCCAACATTTCATGCCTTGCATCATAAAAGTCTATTCGCATTATTTTTCTGGGCGGCTGTATAGTTTTGTAGAAATCCTCCCACTGTTTGCTGCCAATACTCACTGTAAATTCCATTTTATTTTTTAATCCTTTTACTACTTTCCAGAACTCAGTCGAGTGTCTAACCATGTGAAATGCGTTATACAGACTATCATTGTACTCTTTCTTTTTAATCTTTATTAGGTTTACATATTCTTGTCGGTTAATTAAATAATCTAATCGACTAGATTCACTCCAGTTCAAGCTTCGAGCTAATTTAAGAGAACACATGACCTGCTTCTTCATTTTCCGACACTCTGAGTCGTACCATTTTTTATTTCTAAAGCAAATAGGGAGTGTAATAGTTTTCATCATTTCACACGAATTTGCTGCGGTATAAATACATCTTGTAAGTAATTTATAGCTATCTGGCACGTTATCGAGTTGTGCTATGAGATTATTTCTATAATCTTGTGCCCTTATTTTATCCCATACCATCACAGACTTTTTGGAATTTGAATAAATGCTTGCGTTACTTTGAGTATTTTTAAAGTTTATCAGACATGGAAAGTGATCAGAATCATGCCAGTTTAGGACTCTAAAGCTATTTATTTCTTCCGCAAGCTTGTCATTTACAAAAGCTAAGTCAATAACACTGTTTCCATGATAGCTACAATAAGTAAAACAGCCTGACCAGTCCCCTTCAACTCTACCATTTAACAGAGTAAGGTTTTCTTCTGTCATTTTACTCATTAAAAGTTTTCCTCTTTTGCTAACAGTAAGATCTTCAGAATTTCTTTGCCATGAGAAATTGGAGTTAATTATTGTAAATTCAGTATTGTCTACATATGTATCTCTTCCAATCCTCACATTAAAATCACCAAAAAATAGCGTTTAGTCCGAATGTGCTTGTCTTAATGTGTCATGTATTGAATCTATATCTACTTCAAACGACCTTATGTTAGGCTGGAAATAAACCAAAACCACGTTCCATAATTTCAAGGACATGTCAACAAATTGTACAGCAATATGAGAATCTTTACATTCTATTCTTTGGATGGATTTAACCAATAATTTTTTAATTAACAAAAATATGCCTCCCTTTGGCCTTCCAAGATCACTCTTGCTGGCAAAACTCTCAAATACATGGAATTGACCTGCCCATTTTAATTGTACGCTTCTTCTGTGCCAAGATTCCGTTATACCGATTATACCCACTTTTGAAAGAAAATCAATTTGCTTAGTATCTAAATTAAATAACCTATTTATCCCGTTGATGTTCCAAAATAATGCGCCAGTTGTCCGTCCGATATCCATGGGTGCTTTGTTTCAATCTTTTCGGAGTCGTTTGCAGGAAGGATCTCGACTCGACCATTCCTGATGGTATACTTCTTGTTTGGCTTTCCGTTCTTGAAAATAGTCATCTTATCATTTCGAATAGATCTTCTCAATGACTTGTCCGCATTCCATTCTTGTGTGTAGATCAGGGCAAATAATTTTCTGTTTTCCTGCTCTTCAGGGGTCTCATCATTACGAATAGTGATGTTGGAGCCCTTCAGGTTCTTAGCGTAGCCCATAACATCTTCTTTTTCTCGAAGTCTCAGGAACCGGATGAAAAATGCTCTATTTTTTCCTTCTGCATATTTTCCAACTCTGTGTGCATCGTCCCAGTCAATATCGTAGGGGAGTTGCATTGCAGTTTGCAGTTTTTTCACGGATTCTACATGATTGTCCTTTCCTAAGTCCGTGCGAGATTCACTTAGCCCACGCACAAAAATATTCTTTTTTCTATAATTTTGATCTTGTTTTTGAACTGCACTTTTCAATTCAATTAGCTTTCCGTATTTTGACTCAAATGAAGCTTGCCACTGCTCTACTTTATTTAGTTTTTGCAGAATTTCGTCTAGCTGGCTTTGAATGTCTTTTGCCATAACTTCTTCTTTGTTGACGAGAACTGCGTCAGAGTCAGAGTTAACTTCACTTGTCTCACTGTCCGAATCTTCTACAGAAAATCGGATTTTTTTACTAGTTTTTTCAGATACTAGGTTTTCCGAGGGCGAACGTAATTTTTTAGATGGCTTTGTCCTGCTAGAAGCTGGTGTGTGGTCTTTCTCCATCACTCATTACATACTTGATTTTACTTGGAGCGACCAGGCTCAACATGTTACTTGGAGCTCAGCTAAAGCAAGACATATTTCTCAATAATGAGAAAGGTTAAAGATTATTTCTATTTTCATTATGCACAAGCTTCACTTTTGGAGTTAAACAATGATTCGGTTGTAAAATCTTTTCAGACTGCATTAACCTCCTTCAATATTAAGGTGCTTCCTCAAACTGAATCGAATTATCTATATTTTAATCTGCACAAACCTCTAATTGCGTATGGCCACTGTATTTTTGGAGACGGACGGACAGAGTAGGGCAACTATATAAGGTAGATTTGGAAATGGTTCGCACCGATCATGCTAATAAACAAAAAAGCTATTAAAACTGTGTTTCATCCCATGCAACTTTGAATCAGTAAGCGTGAAATCTTTATACCTGAGCTCATCTATAATGATAAAGTGTGCTTTTGTGCACCTTTCTTTTGTTTTGGCAATTATAGTGAGTATCGTGGATACCCAACCGAGTTGTAGATTTTAGTGGATGACTTGCCACTCCGGTGAATGCGCAAGTTTTGTAATTTAGCGCATTTTGAAGCAGATGAGGAGCAAATTCCTTGGCCATTGTGGTTTTGCCTAAGAATGCAGCACGTTAGTCAAGCCCCTGAACTCATGATATTTAATAAAATATCACAAACCTGATCCAGCCCTCCCATCTAAAATAATGAACTGCTGTTTTACTTTTGACCCACTGACGCACTTCTCCAACTTTTTGAAGCAGTTTATTTGCTCACTAGATAAATTTACAAAAAATGCACCTTCATGCAATCTATTTTGCACATATGCATTCGTTTTTTTCACGTACCAGAAAGTTAATGTAATAACGAATAGACAGCTGATATTTATTATCGTTTTTGTGCCAATCGAATGGATATTCATTACTTGCTGCCATTTTGTGGTCTACGAAATCGATATATAAATAGGAGTCAAACCCTCAGATCTC
>JAHZMX010004363.1:0-11191 GCA_027743895.1 Seira musarum
ATTATTTTAAAACGTCTTATATTTTAGATTGATTGGTACAAAATATGGCAAGCACATTTAACAGTCATTTCTGTCAGAATTAACTAAAACAAAATCAGTATCACTTCAATGTCTTTATTTTAAGTACTTCCGTATACCCATATGGCCTGAAGCATTATAAAGTACAAGTGGATGGATTGTTATTTTGCTGGGAAATAACATTGAACGTTTTTCAATGGAGGTCACAGATGCTTTGTTTAAATAGCAGAATTCCTAAAATGTAAAATTAAAGAAAATGCATCTGTATTAGGTCATGATTGAAAATATTTCATCTGCTTTCAGAGCAGTTGATCTTGAACAAAGTTTTTAGTTTTATTGTAACCATCAATTTTAACATTTTTAAATTAGTTTTGTATTAACAATTTCCTCGTTGATAGTCACAGTCAAATACGTGGCGTACGTTGAAAAATTATTTTTAATAAGGAGTAATAGAATCGATTGATATCTCAATCTCGTTAAAAGATTAATGAAACGTGTTGATGATCGGAAAGTGAAAAATGAATTTAGCAGCGGTATCGTAATTAAACATATTTAGTTATTTACGCAACAATATCAGGCTCTGTCACATCTATCTAAATCGGTCAAATATGGTTCATATTTAACTTTTAGTTTGGCAAAGAGTTCGGGATCCGGTAGAACACGTTGTAATATACAAGTATCCGTTGTAAGTGCCCGTTCCCAAATAAATTCTTGCACAGGTTTGAAAAGCTTGCGGTGTAGAGGTAAGCCGCCAATTCAAGGAAATATTATCTCGCGGTTGGTTATTCGAGTTATCCCATGAGAATTGGCGTGCAACTTGTGCATCTCTTGCAGCAGTCCAATAATCTTTGAGAATTGATACATCATTTTAATTTATTGTTTTCGGATTTTCATTTTTCATAATCAATAATTGGTTGACTTACAGCCACCAAAATTTGTAGAATTTCCAGCCGTACGGAGCAGATCAATTTCACTTCTGGAGTCAATAGATGCCAGCTCTAATCCACTTGTATTGCAAAATGATCTTGCTCCTGTCCATGTCTAGCAAAACAGCATAACCAATATTACTAAAGATTGCAAACGAACTTCGAGATTTAAGTACTCATATTGAATACCCTTGATGTCGTCTTTTCTTGGAGGAATGTCTTGCCGTCAATCGTTCCGACAAATACCAATTCGTGGATGCTGCCTATACACAATTTTGCTAAATTACATCTGTGTTTTATAAAAAAAATATTACATTGCAATTCCTGCAATTTTTTATAGTTCGTACCGTCGTGTTTGAAGCTGTAAAGTTCTGAAATACCATTAGAACAGAAGTAAAAATGATGGATTAATATTGCCATTGTCACACACTAATAATTAGACCTATAAATTGAACCACGTAAAATTTACCATTCTCTTGGGTAGCGAAAGCGTCCTGCAAACCGTTTGCAAGCATGGAAACCCCAAAAATCAAAAGACTGGTACCCACAAGAAATTTGAAAGCCATGGTCACTTTAAGTGTAGTAATTTTTTTATAATTGCTGCTAGTTGCGTGGTTTAACGTTAACGAGTGAGAGACTGATGTCAAGTATCTCAAAATCAACAACCATCCGAGATATTTATACCAAATTGAACTGTGTTTTCCGCGAATATTACTACTGACTAGCATTCGTAAAACGTAAAATTATTAGTGATTAATCATATAGATGACACTAGGAAGTCCGCCCTCAAAAATTTTTTGTCAGGAAATTCACTGACGTCTACCTCTCACACTCTGGTTTGCGCTATCATTTGTTGATGTTTCAAAGATGCTTATCAACAAGCGCGGTGTAAATTATAAGCATTGGTACATAAGAGACTTTTTCCGCTCTGCACCATTTTTATTCATTTAAATAAATTTCGTCGTTGAAGCTACTTCATGATGTTTGCATAAACTGGAGTTATGTCAATTATATGTCAAGATATAAATGATTGATGTTTGCACTGTGAGCTGGATAGAAGTGCGATGTGGGTTAAGTTTTCAAGTAATATACAATCTACACCACCCAATGAAAAAATAGTCAGTCGCGATAACGACCGGATTGCTCATTTTTGCACTAAGTCAGTAAACGTATGTTTATCTTATCAGTAATTTTTTACCTTTCGCTGGAATCTAAAAAGGAAAATGGTGAAGTATTTCAGTAAATCCGAAATAACACACTGGCGTGAAAAATCCAGGATTGATTTTGTACATTCTCATGAAAATACGGAGATTTTTAATTTCGAATAAGGGAACTGGAAACTTCTTATAGTGGCTCAAACTCAGGCTTATTCAAAATTTAAAATCTCTTTCAAATTGAGAAATTCAAATCTACGAATATTTTCTCCAGGTCCATTCCTATTTCTGCTACGGATTTATCGTATATCCATGTCTTTATTACAGGAAGGAAACGAATATTATTAATTAGAGATTCTTAGGCATTTGTAACGATAAAACACGTTTATAATTGCAAGAAAAAGAACAATATTACTTTCTGTTTGGTAATTTTCCGTGTCAAACATTTAAAAAGAACGGTCAGGCAACGCAAGCATGTTTAGCGTTAGTCGTTTCCCTACTTTGCAAACTAACAAGAAAATCGATTTAGAGGAGAAAAATAAGAATGCTACCAACGGATAAAGCATTACGGTCGTATTAATATTTCTCAATGGAATATCCAAAGTTAAGCGGTAATGAACTCTACTGGGTTTAAACAGCATAGCAGAATGAAGAAGCAGAGAACCTGAATTTTGATAGTCTACATATTTGACATTAAAAAATTAAAAAAACACGGAGCATAAGATTTAAGGGAATGTATTATGGTCAGCATTTAAAAAAATACCATGACTTTAGAAAACGAATGTCTTTAACCATGTAAATACATAAAGCTTTGGCTTCTTCGTGTTAGGTTAATTTATTCCACGCAAGCTAAGAAAACGAAATGAAGGTAAGATTGAAAAGGTCTGATATTAATCTGGCATAAGCTCATTGTTTCAATGTTTACACACTACACACACTGTAGTAAACACCAAAGAAATGTTGCTACTTCTCAAATTAGTTATGTTCGTACTAGTTTTGGGATGACATGATACCACCAAGAGTAGGTATAATATTATTTAATTAATTGGTAAAAATTAATGTTATTTGATTGACTAAAAACCCTTTTGCATGTTCCCTTAATTAAATCTTCTGTTAAGACAGTTCAGTTTTCCCGTACGCTCAGGAGGAATTCATCATGAATTTAATAGTCTAGCCCAGACAAATAAATTGATTGAAGAAACTTATAAGTATTGGGAAGAAATTACTACGTAAATTATTTGTATTCTTCCTATTTACGTTCTGTATGCGGCTCAATGGGAGAAGAGTGGATGAAATAAAAATTATTAAGCCTTAACG
Source organism: Seira musarum (assembly GCA_027743895.1). NCBI lineage: Eukaryota > Metazoa > Arthropoda > Collembola > Entomobryomorpha > Entomobryidae > Seira > Seira musarum. The sequence continues at coordinate 3,416 of JAHZMX010004363.1, forward strand.
CTTGCACACGTAGTCCGCAAATAAAGAACAGAAGTAAAAGTAACCTTAACATAAAATTAAAGCATGAATTGAAATTGTGAGTACTTCTTCAGCTCCGCATAGATCTTCATAAAATGAATGAATTATGGTGCCTCACACCAGCAAAACCATGAGTAAGGTATAAAGCCCGGCATCATAACATGCATGATTATGTACGTGACATATTGTAGGTGAAATGAGTGGCCACTTCTTTAGCTCTAAAGTAATTACAATGGGCCTTTTTTGTTTTAAGGTAATCAGAATATGAATACAAATGTTTAAAATTAATACAAAAAGGTACCATGGCTGGGATATTTTCTACTGAACTGAGGGATTAAATTTTCTATTCTTATCCACGAACCAATAATCCTATTGTTTTGAGTCGCCAGTCGAGTCCACCAGCTAACAAAAATGATGATGCATCCTCAACACATGCTTTGTTTAATGCAACATATTACAACTTTCTTTTACAGTAGGTAAATGCATGTCATATTTTGTCCTGCATTTTTCACTGTTAAAATTGCGAATGTCATTAGTCCGTTCAGTCTCACTTTGGTTTTTACTCTCATCACATCTCTTAAAACTACTCACGAAAGGCAGGAAAAAACTACGTTAAAAATTGATTTGACGTCTATCACAAACTATTTGTGCGCCAATAAATTCAGTGATCCACTTTGTTTTTTACTTACATAAATAATATATTCAATTTGATAATTTCTAAACGTCGTTTACCAAAGTAATTATTTAACATGAAGACAAAAATGGGGAAACGCAAAATTAAAGAATTTCCTGAGGAGGTGAATGATTTGGCTAAAATGCTCACTGAAAAATTAAACCATTTAGACTCTGACGAAGAGCAAGAATTTGAATGCGTTCAACCTTCAATAGGGCAAGTGTGGGAGTGCAATTTAATTTTCAATTTTGATCAAGAACAACCTGTTTGTGGAGGTTGGATTCACGATGGAAAAGAAAGTGTTTACTATGATAACGTCTCTAAAGCTGGTACAGAGATCCATGCTAGTGTAGTAAATGGAGAATCAAGTTCAATACTGGTCCTATCGAAAAGAATTGAAAATTTAAGTACCGAAAATAATCAAAGTGGAGGTGAGCTAAATCAGTGGGAGCAGAATAGTGCATTAGACAAGGAAACGAATCTCCTTGAAAACAATTTGGAAATTCAAAACGATGCTCAAATCAACGATAAATCTGTGGGTGACACATCCAAGTCCAATAACGAATTGAATGCCACGACTACGACTATAGACATCGAGAAGGATGGACGAGAAAATTTAGAAACTCCAGATACAGTTGACAGGGAGGAATCGCTACCTTCCTCATCGAAAAACTTGGATCCAAATAGTAGCATAGACACGGTGTACATGTCAGCTTTAGAAGAAACTTCTTGGAATTTAATTGAACTACCTCCACCCACAAGCGCTTTGGAAGACAAAGAAAAGGATGATAATATTTCCGCAGTTCCGATTCTGCCACCACCATCACCATTCCGAGATTGCATTGATGAACCTACAGAAGTCGAAGAAACGCCAAAAGATGTAGTTGACAAAGAGGATTCAATTACGAAAGATTCTGAGTCGCCTGAGCCGCAAGCGTTATCAGAGGTTTCCAAGGACAAAAATCCAACTACCGACTCTTGTAACCGCAAGCTCTCCGAGCTCAATGTTTGGAGCAATACCCGTGAGCAACTGATGGAATCAAAATTAGCGTCCATTTCATATCCATTTGAATGTCCAGAGTGCGGAAAAATTTTTGAAATGAAATTTAAACTGGTTGACCATGTAAGCAAACTAATTTATTCATGTTCAAAAATCGTTTTGAAATTATAATGATTCTCACCGTTTTATTTATTTATTTTTGCTGAGCAGATGGAAATCCATGATCCACTTAAAAGGCCCTATAAATGCTTGAAATGTGGGAAAACATTTACCAGGGAAATTGATACGAAGAGACACGTAAGCTATTCAAAACAATCCGCACAAAACTTGAAAAAATCATTAAGCAGTACAATGAATTAAACTATGAATTCGTTATTTCAGAACAAAAAATATCACAGGAGCAGAGCAAAATTTGAGTATCTGGGTGAGAAGCCACAAGTGCCACAGGTGACTCCGGAAACGAAGTCTGGGGAAAAAGAAGGAGCAAGCAGTAGTCAGAATCAACTAACGGACAAGAAGGACCAAGAACAATCTCCACCGGCGACAGAAAATGAAACTGAATTGATTAAGCAGGTTGGTATTTTCTTAACTCTAATATAAGCTATTTATTTTCGTTTTTTTAAAATTGTGAATAATAGATCGGAAGATAAACTGATTGACTCATAATAATAATTGACTTATAATCAGTATAACCAAAAAAGAAAAAAATAAATCAAATTTCGTTCATTCCTTATGTTTTGATTTAGGTTGTTGGTGCCTTGGTGCAGCGGGCAGAAGTAATGAACAAATGCGAAACGTCACCGGACGCAGATCAAACGGCGAGTAAGTGCAGTCGTTGTGCTTACCCTTTCTAATTTTGGCTCAAGCTGTAATAGAAGAAAAGTTACTCAAATATTTCTGGAATTGTAAACTTATTGTGTAATAATTTGTTTGAATAAAAATTAATTGTAAGTTTAATTTTACGTGTTTTACCTAGGCTTTTTACTATGTTTCTACTCATTTTATTTTCATCTTAAAACTTTCAATTTTTTTCCTTTTAAGGTGTTCATATGCTTATTTTGTTTACCAGAAATCGTAGACGCCTTAATATATTTCGTTTTGTCATTTTCCTTGGTTTGAAGTTAATTATGGCGTGTACCCACCCTACATTTACACTTTTCCAAATTCTATGCAAATCGACACTGGACTTCAAATGTCTTCCTGTTTTTTATGCACTTCAAGGTATCAATTTCAAGAGAGATTTTAACAGGTAACTTGACAGGGACTTCTTCAATAGATTCGGTTGTCACCTGACACATTGCTTGCACTTACATCGCGAACGACTTTGTAAAAGGGGTAAAATGCGACTAAAAAGTTGAAAATTTTATGAAAATTGAATTTTAACAGAAGAATTTGAGGACATACTATTAAGAAGAATGTTGTAAAATACACACCAGGAAACGGTGAAGCTTTTAAGGATCTCAGCTGGAGTCTGTATTTTAAGGTGGATCGTAAAATTGATCACTTTCATGACTACATCCGGTTCGAACTTTCTCCGTGACGCGACAAATCTTAGCACATCCTTATAAATAGCGTCCATCTGATTCGGTTTGGTCTTTTGATCGATGGTATTGGTGTAAATGATTGTGTTAGTGTAAAAAAGTAGAAGTTTTAGCCAATTATTCACGCGTTTCAAAATTATTTGTTCTCGGAAACCTAAAAATCGACTTTTCCGTCTTTCATGGCCTTAAAAACTGACAGAGATGGTTAAATCAATGTTCCGAAGTCTGACAAATGATCAGAATCTGGCCTTTAGACTGAATGCAACACTTTACAAAAATACGTTGCTAATAATTTTTATGCAATATTTAAAATGAGCAGAAACATAGGAAATACCTTCAGTAATCATATAACTCATTGCTGTAGCTTCTTACAAACAAAATGCCCACAATGTTTTGGTATCCTCCGATTACTGGATAGAACAAAAAGATTGTCAATATATTTTATTTTCCTTTCTAGTTCATAATTTTCTACCAGTCCGAATCATTTGATATTGAATAATTATGTCAATCTTATTAAGAGGTGCATATAAAGCTTATTAATATTACACTTCTATTTTTAAATCCATAACCTTAAAGAGCTCTGCAGAAGCAATAAAACAGTAAGTATATCTACTATCATCGCAATAAAATAAATATTAATTTTGTCACTTTCTAACTATGATTATTTAACAGATTTCTTATTTAACTGGACTAATGTTTGATTAAAGAATATGTATGCTATACTTATTTTAGAATTAAAATGAATTTATATTTTGATAAGGCTAAACCTTCATTTTCAGTCATAATGCTCAAGTTTTAAGCTTAGCTGCCGGTGTATAAGTTTTGCGTCCGGCAAACCGCTTAAAACTTGCTTTACAAGTACTAGACTTTTTGCCTCTAAACAATACATTCCTAACAAAACATTGGGTGTTTAATAGTTGCATGCATGCTCTTTTTACAATATTAACCTCACAAAATAAAAATAAAACACATGCGGTCAGAGTCCCAGCCAAAACCAATGCAAAAATTACCGCAGCATTACCCTTCATCGATGGTGGTTCGAATTTACTTATAGCGGTAACATTAACGGAATCAAAATCCAACACATATCGTTTAAACCTTATCCATATGCCATGCTCATGAAATCCATTCATTCTGAACCGCAAGGTAGTATCAAAATAATTAGATAAATATACGCCGTCTCCATAATTCATTACTGCTTCTTTACTTACGTACACATCAGAAACCCTAATCGTTGGCTCGCGCCGAATTTTTTTTGCATGTTTGTGGCAAAGCAGCTCTGGCAAAATTAATGCCTTTCTATCACACTTTTTCAATGTATTATAAAGCAAGGACTCTTCCTGAATCATCCACTTTTTATCCCAAATATGCATATTCTTAGACGTATAATTCCCTGCAATTTCTTTTAGCTTTTCCAAAGTTTTTGTGTGTAATTTTGCTCGTTTTAAAAGTTTTACAAGTTGCGGGTGCTTGGCCGGATTCAATACTCTCATTCCAAATAACTCACTTGGGCCAGGTACTCCGACCGTATAGTGTGTATTGTATGTCTCGTAAAGTACAATTCTACTCTCATTCCTACTGTCTTTTCGTGTTCCTGCGGTGTTCAGGTAGGAAATGTTTGAAAATGCCTCTGCCTGGTTAAGAGCCAGCAATTTAAGTCTTGAGTACAGCTCAAAGCCATCTTGTACAAGTTGAGAATAGTGAGTGTACGCAATTAAAGTTCTAGGAGCAAGGATTGTATAAACATTATCATTTTTGTACGCATTACTAATAACAAGCGCGGACAGGAGCAATGAGCCAATAACCCATCTTAATGGTGCGACCCTTGTATGATTTCTTGTAAATGGGTCGCTTTGCTCAAGAAGCAACCTTATAGATCTAACCAAATCATTATGAAACAGAGTTACAAATAGCCTCAGCAATTCTTTTCTTGTTTTTCTTGTTAAGTTACCGCGAATCTCGAGAGCACGGTTCAAAGCAAAAACCATTGGAAACATGAGAACCATCATGAAAATCAGAATTAGCCATGTAGCAAAATCAAAAATTCGTACAAGCTCTTTGAAAGGTAGTGCAGAATGTTCCGGTCTTCCGCAACTGACAAAGCTATATTTTATGTAGGTCTCATCGGCTGAAATTGGGTACTGGTTACTCTCGAGATGGTGATACGATTCCCGTTCCATGTATGTCGCTGTCCACTTGGGACGATGTAATGACTCTGTGACAGGTAACCTATTCACACAGGTGTATATTATATTTCTGCGTCCTTCGCTACCATGCTCCATCTTTAGTATGCTATGGTTGCGCATAACAAAGTCCTGAAAGACAAGCATCTGTATTTCTTTGATCGANCCTATTCACACAGGTGTATATTATATTTCTGCGTCCTTCGCTACCATGCTCCATCTTTAGTATGCTATGGTTGCGCATAACAAAGTCCTGAAAGACAAGCATCTGTATTTCTTTGATCGATGTTCTCCAAACAATATCTGAGAGCGACAATGAAGAGTAAGGAGTAATGCATACTCGTTCGGTTAAAGCACGTATGACTGTTCTACCCATTTTATATGGAAATATTATTCCAAACAAATACTGTACTTGAAATTTGTTCTTGCTCAATTGAAATAAATAAAGCAGGTAAACTGATTTGTTTGCTTCATCAAAGCCACTTACAACCATATTAGTCTCTATTATTTTCGGATATCTGTGACCCCGACGAACCTCCATTATGTCTACTATTCTCAACGTTGAATTGATTTGGTAGAGGTAAGCAATGAAATATCGTAGTGTGGATGTGTCACTTTTCTTCGGTAAATGCTGAATCCATTTAGGTAGCAAATTTGTTTCTTTGTCATGTGACGGTGCAAGGTTTATTGCCGTGAGGATTTCGTTTTCTAGCTGACGGAAAGGTTTATCAGGAAACAAAAAAATTCTCAACGGTTGACGTTTTAAATCCTCGTCAGATGGATGAACATGAATTTTTATATCACAGTTCCACGGTTTTGTTCTCGCTGAAAGTTTGAGTAGAGATACTTGGACGCACCTGCTTTCTTCCTTCCAACCGTGGATGCCTCTGGTTGAAACCATAAGAGAGTGTTGACATTGTGTATATCTCGTCTTTGATGCATTCGAAATATTGAGTTTGGCAGGGAACACTATTGTTTCATTTCTCCCTTTGTATTCAATCAAAGACCACTCTCGTCTGTAAAATGATGCTGGAACAGTGGTTGGCAGAAAATCAATATTTTGATAATTTATTATGAAAATAAAACATGATTTAAAATTATCGAGTAGAGTGTTAAAATTTGCAATGTAATTAACAGTCGAAGCAGCAGGAGACATCTGAGAACATAGGCAGAGATTTAAAATTATTGTAAAAATTTTATACATCATTTTGAAATAGGTGAAGCCCAACATGCAGATTGTAAGTGTAAACGGCCTAATTCGGATATTGACTGGATGGAAAAAGATTTATTTGAAATATACGATATATGTGTCTTATATTGTGAAGACTAAACCTGGGATTGCGGTAAGAATTCAATCATGGTAATGGTATTTAAGGTAGTCTGAAGGAAAACTTTGTATAACATTTAAAATCATAAAGTGGATATTTGAAACAATAAAATATTTTCTTACATATACATTACTTATACTTCAATTTTCTTGATTACTATATTACCCTTTAAATGTTTTAAGACGAAGAAAAAAACATTTCTCCCAGATTTCATAATTACTTTGCTTTGCACAAGCAAATTTGGTCTTGTTTCGAAATCAATATCTATGTTGTTTTCGTATTTTATACAAAGCATGCCGTCTCTACTTACTTGTTTGTCCTATAGAAATATATGTCTGTTATTTAATTTTGCTTATATTTGCCACAATCTTGTTTATTAGTTTTTCCGCTGAATGTGTTTGCGAAATCTTTAAGCCACATCGTTTATTTTTTTAAACTGAAGTTTCGCATGTTTGAAAGGGGTTTAAACTCATTATCAAATGAATGTGCCTTTATTTGGAGGTACAAATATGGAAACTTTTCAAACTGCATTTTTATTCGACAGCATATTTTGAATCCCAAATAATTTATAGCACCCTTGCTTCCTTAGCGTTCTTACTGACAGTGAAAACTATTAATTGTATATGCTTTTATCAGGTGTACATTCAATTTACGGTGCGTCCTCTTTTGAATGCATAAAGATAGCTTATTCGAATCTCGGAAAAAAGTACCTAAACATTTAAATTACTCGCCGACTATTAAAAGATATTTGTGCACCGTACTAGAACAGATGTTTACGGGCATTAACGGGCTTTAGTAGGTAATAATGAGTTATAATCTCCAATAAGAGATTTCAGTGAGCAATAAACAACTCTGGATAAACGAGGCTGTGCACAAATGCTCATGTTGAAACAGTTTAGGTAAGGATACTGGCTGGCGGCGACTCGCCCGGATAATTTACCGGGATTGGGTTAAGCTACGTGGATTCATAGGTATGGAGGAGGTGATTAGAAATGAGAAGTGAATGAGATTGCAATTTGCAATAAGGTAAAGA
>JAHZMX010004364.1:0-13819 GCA_027743895.1 Seira musarum
ATTCATCTTATCTTTCGGATACCTCATGGTATACGTATACCTCTAGATAATTTAAATTCTACTTCGATCTGCGCTACGCGCAGATCTCGTAGAATTTCTAATTGTATAGGTAGTTCACTCCGCCTCTCAAGTATTGATTTTCGTTCAAAGAAAAGTTTTAGGTATTTAGGGAAATGGGAAGATTGCATGAACAATTCCATGTAACCTTTTGGGAAATGAAAATGTGTACTCGTAAGAATAGAAGAGTTTTGCAGTATAAAACGAAAGACGATCAGAATTCGCTCACAGAGTTTCGAAATAAGTAATATCACAGGAGATACCATTGTGTAGTGAAAACGATTCCGTTCCATCTCATTAACATTCTTTACGGAAATCAATGAAATGACTTGTTCAGACTTTCCAAAAGTCAACCTTGCCCTTACAAATGTATTGGACACTATGAACAAGTAATAAAGCTACAAAATATTTGATCAGAAAAGAGCAACTAAAAGTGTGATGCAACAGAAAATTAAGAGCGGGCAAGGAATGAGATAATATATTAGAGCAAAGTACATAAAAGCAGACAACACGTACAAGTTACAATCAACAGACAGCAATAAAAGCATGCTGAACCTTGCCACCCAAACTAGGAATCATTTTTTTAATCGAGATCAAACGAACAAAAGATCACTTGCATTTGTAAGTTGAGATACTGGGAATTGCAGTAGAAGCTTTGATATATAGTAGCTTCGGATTCGTTATGATAATGAAATTTAAAACTTTAGTTTCCTTGAAACATGGTAAATGTGAACAAAAGCGCTAAGCATCTCATAAATCTTCCCGAAATCAATAAAATCAGGAGGTAAAAACTGCACCAAATCCATCATTATTCATTCACACTCCTTCTTCTTCTTTTAAAACATTTGCGCAAGACAAAAATGATGCAGAAAGCTTTATGTTCCTCACATTTAGCACATTTTTCACGTAGGCATTTTCTTTTGAGTCTACGTCAAAATCTTGTTTCTGTGCTCATGAATGATATAAATTAAATGAGTGAGAAAGATAGGAAACCAGTTTTCTCGCTTGCAATGCAACGCGAGCAACAACAATGATTTATGGATGTCATCAAATGGCGACAACGTCCTCATGATGTGGACAGGTCGATATTGTGGTGATGGTAATGGTAAAAGCCTTAATGAAAACGAGTAAGGTGCATATTTAGATTATGAGCGCATAAAAACGCAGTATTTCAGCGTGCTCTCCCTCGCTCGCTTGGGATACCATTTCTGTAGGTGTTCTTTATCAGTCGCGGAGAAGAATGGCCACATTGTATCATCATCCCCATTAAATTTGCCATTTGCAATTTATAGCCCTTCCTACCAATTTTGCTGGTTTATTGGGAAAATATTATTGGAGCATGGCGTGAATCAAGGTTCAATCAGAATAAGTTCGAACTATTGCAAAAAACGGCTTCGTCGTCTCATGTTATTATTTTTTTTACAATATTGTTTTCTATCAACTAAAATAAGCTTGCGCGTCTTTTTCATCGCACTGTGATAAAACTTTTTTTTACTTACCTCGTTACTCTTCACCGGTCGAAAATGGATGGGAGTTGCTTCATTTTTCATTATTATTCCCTGTAAAAAAGGACAGATGAAGAGAACACACTCTCCAACAACAGCAACAATGCTTTTCCGGCATTCTCAAATCACTCGAAATGGACTTAAATGGAGAAACCGATACTGATGTTTTAGAGCAGTTGGCTCAATCGAACAAAACACTTTCCTTAAAAAGAGTGCTCAAGGCGAGCAAGTAAACGAACTGCTTTTTGTAGGAGTCCTGGAATAAAGCTATGCTCATATGCACTCATGCCACCTCGCCGTCATCTTTAATACTATGATACATGATCTTCATCATGAAAAGAAGAAAAAAAGCTCTCCCTTTTTTGCATGAATTTAATGGACTCATTAATTAATAATAATAATACTAATTGTAAGTTCAGCGTATTTGTTTTACTCCCACACTACGCCAATGACCATTAGTACACGTTAAAATGCGGATGTGTTAGTAAAATAACATGTAAAAATCGGTCGTTTATGGACATGCTAAAAGGACATGTTTTTGTTCGTTTTTTTTTTACTTATTATGCCATTCCAGGTGGGATACACGCTGAGCATTTTATTTTCCAGCTTTTTCCAACTTCAATCACTCTCAAGCAATAACAATTTGTAATTGTCGATTTTGCTCCAAACATGGGCGATAACAAGAAAATATTTGTGTTAATTTCCATAGTAGTTTTCAATAATTATAAAGAAGAATAATAATATATAATATTATGTCGACTTCTTCTTTCTGGGTGAAACGGGAAGAATATGGTAATTGAACGGCATAAATAATGGAATGATTATGATCACAGGCTCATGGTTCAAGATAAATGAAATGGGTTGTCCCGTGATCCCATTGTCACTTCATCTCATCCATCAACAGAGCATGATAGCATGAATAGTAAAGATAGCACGGTAAGTGCATAAACACGTAGGCAATGCGGAACAAAGAGTAAATCTATTTTTCATAATGACTTAAATAATTCATAATATTTGTGTCGGTGTCGGTGAGGAGCCCTTTGGTTCACAGGTTTTTGAGGCTTCTTCGACGCTTGAAGTTCCGCTGGATTCCTGTATAAAAGAATTACAATTACTCATCACAGCAAGCTGTGCATAATATTATCTAGACACATTATAATAAAAAGTGAGCTAGCTCGACAACGTAAGTACGTACAGTGTCAGCAAAGCGTAACAGAATCATAAATAAATTAAAAAGTAAGTAAAACCATGATATCCTGCTGCTTAGTTGTCCCAGGAGTTGTCAGAGACTTTACACAGGAAACAGTTTTGAACTGAGCGGAGCGTAAGAGAGTCGAGTCATTCATCTGTTTTCATAAGCCTAGAGCAAATTTATAGTAATAAAAACATGAAATGTATTTATTTCAAAGTGGCCAAGGTGTCTCTCTCCCCTTTCTCCCGTCATTCATACATAAAAAATAATTAAACGGGTGACGTGACGTGATGTCGAGTAAAGTAAGTAAATAATGTGCATCAACCAACCCTTGAGCTGCATGAGATAGTTTTCCGCTACTTCAAATGCAATATGCCTCGCTGCCGAGCTTTAAGATTAATTGACAACGTGTCCTGTCTTGTCCCCGGTTGGACGGACATAAACAGCTCAACTCATTGTCATGATGACGATCCTGATGAATGCATAATAGTATCCGTGTTATCAGCTCTTTTGAGTTTGTATCAAGTCGAAAGAGAGACAAAGGTCATAACATCATTTACCTTGAGCGAAATAAGGCTAACAAAAGAGATACATGCTAGAGCATTCATACTCCTTTGGTAAAAAGAGTTGATTACTGCTTTAACAAAACGGAGTACTTGATATAGGCATATTAGTAAAGGACTTAGAAGTATTCTCCACTACAGGTAGGTACATAATAATAAATGAGGATCCTCCTGATGACATTTTTTCCCACGAAGAAAGAATTAGATTTTTTCCACTAACTTAATTGTAGTTCTCCCATCGTGGTTCACTTTGTGGGAGGCAAGCTAATAAAAAATATGAATGACTTTAGTTAGAGATAAAAAAAAAAGACAACGCTTCTTGTGACACTCCATGTCTAATTTATGTGATTGACATAGGGAGAATGCCAAAATAACCCAAAAAATTGACGTATTAGTATTAAAGCAAAACCGGGTAGCCGTATGGTTGTAAGTCATGCAGTTATACTTATTATGACACGGTGGAATGACCAGAATGCCTACTTACCAGATGATAGAACACAATTACTTGTATTCAAAAAAGATTTTCTAAAGAAAATCTATTCTAGCTTCCTGGGTTAAAGACTAGTATACACGAGTTATCATTCAGTTCGCAATTGGTATTTTAGTCAGCGAGTCACAGTGGGTATCATTAACAATTCCGTGTTCTTTGAAAAGATTGTGATGGTGCCAAAGCGTTGTCTCATACCTGTCAACTGCGAACATTGAACAGAGAGACAAACGGATGATGTGAATAGGAGAGGGATGATAAGAAAAAGAACCTTACCATACAATGTTTTTGTCTGTATCACTGACAACCATTTCCCCTTCTGTGCATGTTCTCCGATGTAATTATCATTTTTAAGGTGTTTTCTCTTATCTTTCTACGTGAAAAAGAGCAATAAACGTTTGCACTCGAAGTTTGCTAACTGTCATTTCTGAGGTAAAAATGTGCAAGCAAAACAAATTACTTTGCCATTTACAATTGCTACAACTACCTAGCGTGTGCATAAAGATGAAGTGCATACAAATTTCCAATTTGTCTTGTCTTTCTTAACCAAACCAACCGCAACCTACTGATCAGCTTTGAGTCGCATCATTCAGCTCATCATTTAATGAATCGTTTTGTAATAGGCAGAGTAATGATGTGCCACTCAAGCCCCATCATAATCATAAATTTCGGATTACGCGTAATAATAGCGAAATAACTCAATATGTTCGCGTCCGCATGTGTTGCATGTATAAGGACTACTTGAAGTTGAAAAAAGTCCTATTTAAAAAAAATTTCACCATCATCATGCCAATCACGACGAATTAATCGAATTATTATATTTAAAGGTGTTGGCGGTGATTTGACTATGACTATTATCGGTATGTGCGCCTATTAATTAAATTATGCAAAAATGTGAAGCAAGGAAATGAGAAGAAGCTATATAAGTATGAATCTTAAAGGGAGCGCATAACATTATTATGAACAACTTCCTGAATGATTGACACCACAAATCACAACAAAAACAAGTTTTTTATTCTCCTTACAAAATCCTTTTAGTAAAATAAGGATTTAATCCCTTTAAGCTCCTGCTAATTTTACATATATCTGATAAAAACGTTCGATAAAATGACAAATTTGAAGCAAATCCAAGTTGCAGTTACATGAAAATCATAAACAAGTTACAAATTGCTGCAACAGCGGATTACCTACTTAAGCGTGACTGCACACAAAAAAAATCATCTGATAAGACATACTACAACATACGAGCAAATTAGCGATTGCAAACTTGCAGCCAGCTTTTCTGTCGCCCATTAAAAAGAAAAATACTCATTTTAGCTCAACATTTCAATAACAAAAAATGATCTATATCTGAATATGAAAAAAAACTTTTTTTAGCTTAATGAGTGACATGACAGGAGCAACACCAGCAATTTGCACCTTTTTGATTGGATCGTCTCTTAAAAGGAGAGACCTTTTGCCATTATCCGCAATATTCACTTTCAACTTCGACTGATTGGACAATTATAAAAGATTCAAATGTGATGAATCACTTAGATATCAAAGGAAAATTACTTATTTATGCACAAAAAATATTGCAATTTGTTCAACTTGCTTCATAATGTGCCTCATTCAAGGTAATAACACAGTAGCACCTCCACTCGACTTTTGCAGTACATGATACGCTACTGTAATATATTTATACATAGTGCTTCTTTGTCACCTCTTCAAAATCAAATGTGAAAAGTTGATTATCTTCTTGGGAGCTATACAAGGAGAACAAGACGATGACAAAATAATCACTGTAATTTTCTAGGCTTTATTGCTAAAACCGATTTTCTGTGATTAACGGGAGGAAATGGCCAGAGAAGTAGATGCTAATTCATGCATACCTACATAGTTCATTCAGGTGTACTTGCATTTAAAGTCCCATAAAGCACCATGCTTTTTATTCATTTCCAAGGCAATTGTGAAAATTGAAAACCTTTGAAATTTCATAAATCTGAGCCTAGAATCAATCAGAAAACAACTTTAAATGCACTCATTAAGACCTCCGTACCCTTGTCGTATTTTACTGATGATTTGCTTGGTGATGCAGAGCTATACACTACTAGGATTCCTGTGCGTTCGAAAACTTGTTGTAGGAAATTATCGGTAACGTTTGCAAAACATGAGTTATGATGACGATCATCAGAGCACACTACAATAATCAAAGTAAAAGAAAAACATGACTTCATTCAGAGACAGCTTAAGCTTCATTGCGATCATGATTCTGATAAGATTCCGCTGATATGCAAATTTATTTGACGTTTTCTTGCTGCAACTCTGTGCCAGTTTTACGCAGGAATAAACTCTCTCGCAGTGTTTTTCTACATTCCCCCCCCCTTTGATATTGTTTAGGTCTCATTCCTTGATCCTAATTTAGGTAAGCATTTAATGGTATAAAAATGCAACAATTTCTTGACTGAAAACCTAAATTTTTACATCAAATGAATGAAATGATATTTTTCCTCTTAATTAAGACTATTTCATGCCACACTTAAAATTATTGCGAAGAAGTCATTAGGAATGCTCGTTCGGAAATTGAGAAATCGGAAATTAATGCTAATTACTATTGCGAAACTTATATGTATAGCTTTGATGATACATATGTTAATAGAACATACCCACGTCCTTTTTTATTCTCTCCTTTAATTAAAAAATAAATGAAAGTTAAGATGCTAATTTAATTTTTGCTTTGCGAATTAATTCGTTCGTCCTTTAATTAGTTTTCAACATAGTTTTTTTATATATATTTTTGTCCTGCAGGCAAAAAGAAATTGTTTTGTGTTTTGTCTATTACTTGTAATAATAATTATGTGTTATTATGCCACACGCGTTTTAAACAAATAAAAGTGCAAGGATTACAACTGAGATTCTTGTAAAACCAGCTTTTAAAGAATGTTTTATTGGCTCATATACAAGAGAGAAGTTTGCATATTATGACAGGTATACGTGTGCGTTTTTAGATGTTTGCTAGCTAGCCATCTTTCACAGCCATTATCTTTAATTAAATGCATAATGTTGCTTTGTTAAACTAATTAAGAGTAATTAAATTCTTCATATAGACACCTTTGCTTTCTCATGACCCAAACAGAGTTTCTGATGGTATTTGATGAGCTCGTAATTAACGGAATTGAGGCAAGGCCTTTGAAAAATGTGTTCAGAAATGCTTATTTTATTTTGATGTTCACACAATTTGTTTATAAACGCAGCGATTTCTTCCAATCTTTAATGCAAGAAAAAAATCTTTGAAAAGCAAAATTTGCGAGCTATATTGTTATTTGCATTATGGTTTGCATGAACTTGCTCAAAAGTCTCGTAAAATTATGTACTGGTAGATCTTGGAAGAATTTGGTATTCAAAAAGCACCCAAAATTGTCGAAAACTACATGTAAGAGTATGGACAATCAGCGAAGTGCTTTCGTTTCTTCTTCTCCCTTCAATGAGCTATGCAAGGGATTTTAATAAAAAATTGACTGTGCATTTGCATTACTGTTAACATTGATGTGATGGCTAAAGCTTGGATATGACAATGAAATTATGACAACAGATTATCCAAATATTTAACTATTGTTATTGTGAGTTTGTTCGCTTGTCGACATTTTGAATTAATGAGGCCAATTCAGTTGTAATGGAAAAGTTATATTAAATTTTAGAATGACATGCATTGTATTGCTTTGCTATGATAGCTTTTAGACCATAAATTGGTAAAAAAACAAACATGCGGCATAATATGAACGCTTGTTGGTTTTGAGGCTTCAGGATGGAAACTACTGCCTGCCAAATAAGCAAACGACGGCTAAATTGGGTTTTTTACACTTTTATTATCACAAACTTAAACTCTAGCAGTAAAATATCTTAACAATATTATATTAATTTTACACATTTTAAAAGTAGAGAAATTAAAATAATATAATCTGATCTCGTTCTTCGTCGATCGCGCCAATTTCAATCAATAAATATGATTTATGTGAGCCATTCCATTCTAGAATATTTTAAGAAATTTAAATTGCTAAATAAAATATACTCTTAAAAAGTAAAACTATCATTGTTCCGTTGACATCTTGCCTAAGAACCGGTTAATTGAAGTTTGCAAGGAGCAGTATGGATACAAATATATATATAATATGTACATATATTTTAATTAATGGAGTTGGAATTTGTAATCAGCAGCAACTCGAAATTCTAATCCACTGCAAACTTTGAACTCTCATTTTTAGATTTGCTCCAAATGAACGATTTAAATCCATTATGTATATGTATGCGTTATATATAAATTAAACCTATACAGTTCTTTAGTCAAATATTATGTATATACAATAAATACTGCTTAAATTACAAAACTTAGCATCAAAGTTACGGTAATCTACACAATCAAAGCAAAACGAACCAAATACCAGAAGATAATGAGAAACGTCAGTAAAATGAAAATCATAAGTAATACCTTGTTTTATAAACCATTAACGTAAACTAGTACATTTTAATTACATGCTTAATATAACACGCTTTTTTTTTGATTTTCTAAACATTTTTTTCTTCTAAAAAACAATAAAAAGTAACGTAAATTATGACAAAAAATAATATGAAGTTAAATTTAATATGATACAAAGCTACAAATACTTATTTTTATATTAAGAAGTAAACAAAGCAAGCAGGTTTACAGCATCCAAATCACGAAATAAAAAAATTACCTACATCATTTGTTATGTTCATTTGTTTTAATGTTCGTTCCGTTATTTCAATTCTTAATCGCTGGGTTGAAAACTTCTCCAATTTCTTTAGACGGTTTGACATTCTGGATTCGCCTCATCAGTATCTGAAATATAAATTTTGAATTTGGAGATAAGAGCAAAGTTACATTGGCGCAATAAAAACCCAGTTACATTTCGCCATGTTTGTATCTTACGGAATTTTCGTGCTCAATTCTTCGTTGTTGTCGTAGGCGAGCGATTGAAGCGGATGCGGTAGCGGAACGGCCGACCCCATTACCATGTCCAAGCATGTTTTTGGCCTTGTGTCCATGACCACTGCGATTGTGCGTATCGAGAATTTTACGAAGTAAAATATGATTTTCACGTTCAATTTTTCTCATCTGTTCAGGAGTAAAAGTGAAGTTTCGTGACGTACGCTTGCGGCGGCCAGAAGCTCCACTGCGTGAACCAAGTGAAGAAGAAGCAGAAGAAGACGAGCCCGAGCTATTGGCTGAAACCTTTCTGCTTTGACCATTCGATGACCAACAACCAGATGAAGAACTTCCAGAGGATGTGCAAGCTTCTTCCTTTGGAGAAACGGGAACAGCTTTGGTACTGGAAGCCCCACTTGTTCCGGAAGCAATACTTGAATCAGTGCTGTCCTTCAAGCCCTCATCCTTCTGCTTGGGATCCTGTTTGGAGTGATTTTTGTTGCACGCTCGCTTATTATCATTAGACATACCTTGCATTCCATTCTTGGATCGATCAATCCAAACCTCCTTCTTGCCGGCAATGACAGCCTCTGGTTTTGCGGCAGCTGGAACAATGACAGTCTCAGTGGTTGAAATTATGAGTGGCAAATTGCGTGATTTTGGCTTGCAACCTGCAAAAAATGGATCTTTGTCAACGAGCTGTTCAAATTCAGCCTCGCCAATAACCACTGCACCATCATCATCGTTATTTTCGGCTACGGTTGCTTCGTCTTTGTTGATATTTAAATTTTCAGCGGCTACGCAAAGATTATCTGTCTCGAAATTCATTGCTTCTGGGTCATTGCCGTTCTCAAATTCATTTGGTTCTGGAACGCCATTCTCCAAAATGTTTGGAAGTGGACTCGGCGCAAGAGACGACAGTGGTGAAACCTCAGTCAAATCAGAGCACTCCGAATCATAGTCAAAATACTTCCCCAACATGTCCACCAATTCCTCATCATCAGAATCGAGTTCTAATTCTGACTCTGATGAATCAGATAAATCAGAAGAATCAGATGAAGAAGAGCTGCTGCTGCTACTACTGCTGCTTGTAAACTCATCAAAGTGGCCGATAAGGCCACAATCATTACTATTCATTGGTTGGAATTGATCCCCTCTTCCTGACCTTCGTGAAGAGCCATAGGATCGGCGACGCTGTTGTAGTTGATAGCATTGCTTTGGCCTAGGATAGTTTGGGCTTGTTGCATTGGACTGATGGATACTGTAAAAGTCAGCAAGTACTGCTGAGGCGTCAGCTCCCGAAGAATATGCACCAACAGGACCGAAATGTTCCTTGTCAACTTCCAAATGTAAAGTTACATTTGAAGAGGAACGTCCGCTCTCATTTTGCATTTCATCGTAGCTGCTCCTCTTGAAGAGGGACTTGTCTAATCTCACTCCCAAGGTACCATCCAAAATTTCCGATGATTGATCAGCATCAGCAGAGAATGATCTCATGAAAGGAAATGGTGGAGGTGCAGACGATGTAGAAATATCCATTTGCTCCTTTCCAGTTGGCGAATCTTCTTTGGCTAAACCTGTGTCCTGAAATGGCATTAACGCCATCCCTACACCCTGTTGGCACTGTTCGATGCTGATATAAGCCGTAGCTTCAGGAGGGTCATCAAAAAAGTCATGGTCAATTTCTTTTGTCAATATGTCAGGATCAATATTAGTGTCTCCCAAACCAAGTTGCGGTTGAGGGGTGCTGCTTGCTTGCTCACTCATCTTGACAAGACCTCCTCCACGCTAGACCGACTCCCGTTACGAATATTGAGCTGAAACACAGAAAATATTACTTTTATTGTATTATACATATATTCAGGAGAGCATGAGAGTATGAAACTTCCAGCCAATACTTACCAAGAAATGGTCAGGTCTGTACATCGAGTTAAAAACTTTAAGCGATGCCAACCTACACAAAAAAAATATGGAGAATTTGATCCAAGTCAGTTTTGCCTCGAATATTAACATTTTTCTGCTCTGTGAAGCACTGTTGAACAGCGGACTTATATCATGGGAGCGTATTTAAAGTTCGAATCTGCTTCTTTTGCATATAATTTTGCTTATAAAGAAAGTGTACAAATAAAAAGTGAAGAAAATCCCACTATTTTTGCAAATTCCAGCTTTAAATGCGCTCCCATCTGATGGGCGAGTGGCAATGTTAATATTCGGGGCAAAATTGACTTGGATGGAATTCTCCATATTTTTTTGTGTATGTTGGCTTCGCTTAAAGTTTTTAACTCGATGTACAGATCTGACCATTTCCTTGTTAGTAGACAAGTTAGTAACGTGTAGGAAAATTTCAGTAACAACTTAAAAGAAATTTGACATTTTTTCAGAAAACAAATCTACCAGGTTTCACCAGAATCTTTCAATGACTTCGTAAGCAAATACTTCACAAACTCATCCAATGATCGACGAATTTTGAAATTACTCTTTATATAAATAAACTCATGCATAAAATGGAAACTCGATCATAAAGCGAAACAGGAAGAATAAACAGCCACCTTGCTCTCGTTTTCGGTGAAAGAGGGAGAAAACTTTTGTTATCCAAGGCCAGAAAGCCTACTTTTTTGGATGAATTGCAAAACCAAAAACTTACACATTTTTCAGATCTAATTTTACTGCGCAAATCACATAGAAAAATGCGAATATTATAAAAGCCTTCCAAACTTATGAAATTTATTCTATTAAAGTCGGTAAGAATGGTTTACTCCGTAGGAAAAAAGCTGAAGACTTACAATTCCACTACAAATTTTTACTTGGAGAAGCTAAAAAAATATTCCTATTTCGTGACTACTTTATCTGTTGATTGTAAAACAAGGACATCCCTGTGTCACGAATGACGTGAATTGTAAGAATCAACATGAGTAAAGTATGCATTAGATGGGCAATGTGTCTTGATTAATATCACATGAATAGTAAACATATTTACTAAGAAGTAAAATATATATAATCCCTTCATTCATTTCTTGATAGGTGCAGGCATAAATTTTTATGCATTTTTCTTCATCCTCATGTCACAAGATTTGGTATTGTTCTTGTACATCAAAAAAGACTCAAACTCACATTTTGTATTGACTTCGTTAAATTACTTCATGAACCAAAACACAGTAATAAAACTGGATTCTTAATCTTAACGACTATGACAGAATATTAGACATAGAATGCTCGTATTATTCTCGAAAGAAACGAATATTCTCCACACTTTTTTTTTGCATATACATGTAGTTCATGGATAGTAGCGCAGCGGTTCAAGTAGAAATGAAAGACGCATGTATCGCACATTTGTGAGAAAACAAAGACGAATTATTACCATGTCTGTTAGAGTTATCTTTTGCGGCTTTCTAGGAACCAAAATACATTAATCGCACTCAGCAGTATTTTTTCTGGAGGCACACAAACTCTGTTTCTGTCTGTACATGTCGAGTGCGTGCGTGTGAACATGAAATCACGAGTTACTTAGTTTGGAGGGAAGACTCGAAAGACAAAAAATATCTTGGAAAAAAATTAGGCCAACAATTCGAACAGCTCATTTTACTTTTTTTCCATTTCATGTTGTTCATCTTCCATGATGAATTTGCGAATATAGGTATGTATTTAGTAATCATCTAAAGAAAAATCACTTCCTATTTAGATTTTTTAAAATACCATTTTGGAATATCGTGTATTTAAAAAAAAGTAGGTCGTAAATTTGTTCGTGGCATGTGCGATAATATGTTAGTTCAATGTAAATTGAAAGTAGCCATCGCCATTGGATATTAAGTATGCCTAAAGATGAATTTGAAGTTGAAATATGAACTCGTTGTTAATACATGTAGTCAATCTATGATACAGAGTAGGTGTGACCGCGCGATAAGTAGATTAATCACAGCCATTGTATGAGAATAGATAGACATTAGTAAGTAATCAGTGGTACGATTTCGGCAAGACAACAAATAAATCAGAAACTATCATGCAGCTGTTTCCCGTCCTCAGAAGAAAATCGTACCATCATTCCTATAAATTACATCTATTATGTACTAATGAGGAAAGGCAACAGCATTTGTTCAAAACCATATTTCATTCAATAAAAATGCCTTTGGAGATTGATAAAAATCAAGTGAAGGAAGAACCAAAACCACTAGGAATTAAGGACGTTTTTTCTTAAGAATAATGGAAAATGGAGTTTGTTCAAAGGTATGAATGATGTTTTGGTGGGATTGCTGATTAAAGCATATCAAAAATGTAGGCCGTGCAAAACTGCGTTCAACTTCAGCTATGACTTTCACTCCAACGATAAGCACATAAGATCAGGGAACAATTGAATCAATGATTTACTACAGTGCATTCAACTCTTCCGTAAATGTTCTGGGTGTAGTATATATTACTCTTTTCTCGGATTATCTATGTGCTTAAGCTAAGGTTTTCTCGTAAAGACTGGACTCGAATGCAATACACGCGCGCAGGAGTGCAAGCAGAAAAATGGGTAGAGAAACGAGTATGACATGCTTCCACTTTCTCATAAAATCCAGCAAGAGAAATAACAACTTTCCCCCAAGAAATTTCCTTTCAGGAGCATCAATCATTGCATTAAAGAAGTGACCACATAAGCTCGTACTAACTAAATAAGTATGTAGGTCGGTCGATGGTAACGCAATGATGACTCTTATGTTGCAAACCGCTAGAATATGTATTTATGTGAGCCACAACATAGACTTCTCAAAAGGCGAGTGATAATGTCGCTAATGGAATGACGCTTTTTGCAAAAAAATAAGCACATACATTTTCCGGCGCCAATGGTATGACTAACAATGCAACTTGGTGTTTTCCGCCGCTTTTTTATCGAATTCTGTTTGCACAGGGTGAAAGAGCATGTCAAAAAACATATAAATCCGTTTAAAATTTTTAGCACTTCTCGATAATTTTCGAATTATTACAGAAAGTGTCCCCCATTTATCTTAATGTTAAGCTAACCTTATGTAAATCAGGGATGGGCACTGTGGTGCGCTACTTTTGAAAAACTCCCAAAACATAGCATAAATTGGTGTTTTTTGGAGAAAATTGAAT
>JAHZMX010004365.1:0-19078 GCA_027743895.1 Seira musarum
GTTCAACTGCAAAAAAACTGTTTCCTTTGACAGCTTATGGATCTTTAGAGACATTGAAGCAGTATTCTGAGAACATCATTTTCGCATTTAACCCTTTTCCTCAGCTACGTCTTTACTGCTGTATTAACAGCTTTATTTAATTTGAATTTGATTCCTCCATTTAATAACATGCAATAGAAACACGCCAAACACCAGAGGTTCGCAAATGACAAAATCAATTTTCATGAATTTAAAAAACTTCAAATCTTTCAATTTGTTTTAGTTGTAACTGCTTTTAATTGACTACCTAACTATATTTCCTTATAACATTTGCCCTAAAAAAATTTTCTGAAATAATGAGAAAATAATAATTTTTGGCAGGCGCAAAATGCCAAACTCTGATTTACAATTGTCGAACATTTCGATTTTATGCAAAAACTACGGAATAGTGGGAGCTGTAAATTTGTACATAGGTGCATTCAGTCATGCTATTTTCTTCAAGAAAAGAAAAGTTTAAATCGGTGGCGGCTGTAGCATGAATAATGCATTGTTAAATTGCAATATTTATTTGCTAAATCAAATATAAAGATAGCAAAAAATTCAATAATATCAATTTTGTTGAATGCAGATTCCTATGACAACACTGAAATAGATTTGTTATGGCTGAATGAAGCAATCTTCTTGCAAGATCCTACGGATCCAAATTTTGATGTGCAGATTAGCGCAACAGATTTTGGTTATGTGTCAGAGTGGTTCCGACAAGGAGAATGTAAGACAATTCGTAAATGCTTTGTCACGGGAAAATACCAGCGCTTGGAACTGACTTAATGAGAATGGGGTTTAATTTAATTAGGTCAAGATTTTAAAATCTTGGGGTTTACCCTGCTTGCGCGAAGAAAATTGAGTTATCACATGGTTCAAACATATTTACCCAGTGTTTTATTCATCATTATTACTTGGCTCTGCTTTCTCATTCCTCCTAAAATGGTGGAGGCAAGGATTGGGGTGAGTATGACCACGTTACTCACTCTAATATCCATGTTCGACTCTGTGCGGTAAGCAACTTCAAATTTTAGACTAAATTAAGAGTGTACGCGCTTAATTAGTTTTACAGATCCTGTATTCTTGTTAGCGGTCGTTGTTTAGTGACCAATTTTTGTCTTATTTAACAGTGAACATGCGCCGACCGTATCATACGTAAAAGCTGTGGATGTGTGGATGGTATTCTGTATTTTTTGCGTCTTTACGACATTATTTGAATTCACTGTTTTAGTATGGCTAAACTCTAAACATGAGGATCAGGAAGGCAAAAATAAGGATGACGATGACGACAAACGGGTAAATTCAATTTATCAATGAATACGTATATGTTTTTCAGTTCCAATTAACTTGTCAAAGAAAAATGCCACGCTTTTCTCATGAAATTCAGGGTCGAACTAAATCGAGAAATTTGGATGGTAGCAGGAGCAACTTCTTTTCCAGGACATTTAGTACACTTCAACTCAACAGAACGGATCGAACCTCAGACAGATATGCCTTTGTAGCATTCTTTGTTGGATTTGTGGCGTTCAATATTATTTACTGGACGTGGCTGTTACATTCCTCCAACTACTATGGCTGGGAGTTAAATCCGGACTTTAACCGGATTCCGGATGACAACTAATGCATACTACAAGAGCATTCTACTCAAAATATAAAAATAGTTTTAGTTCCTGAATTTAGGCATACACATCAGCCTCGCTGCCACTAAAATGGGTGCTATGAGTTTGTACATAGATGTTATTGACCATGTTCAATTTACTGGAAAAATAAATTTTGAAATCAAACGCGGCGGTAACCTGAAAAATGCATTGTAAATAAGAAACATTTTATGCGAATAATGGAAAATACATGTAAAGTTTTCCTTAAAATGTTTGACCATAAAGAGATCAATTAATGACACATTTTTTTTTGAATTCTCTGAAGTATCCACAATGCATAAACAGGAGACTGAAAAGCCATTGACAGTGCGAAGCCGATTATCATCTTTTGCCATCTCTGAGAAAACCACAACGCTTGGTAACATGAATTTTGCGAACAATAAGATAATTGGATCCATATTTATGTTCGTAAATAAATTTATGTACAGCTTGACAATGGGAACAAAAAATGGTCGAACGATGTAGAAATTGCAAAAATTACAGGAGCATCAGTACCAGTAAAATAGGCCTATTTAAGCAGCAAGAGATTGGCAGTGACAACATTCGCGAAATCGATAGATTTCAATGGAGTTTTTGCTTCTATGAAATTCAGCGAACCAAAATAAATCTTGATTGATCTCCAAATCGCCAGTTTCCGTTTACGTTTGTACCTATCTGTTTCTACAGTGAGTTCCTTCCTCATCCTCGTCAGTGTTTGCAGGCAACCTCTATGAACTTCTGCCATATTTCCAAGACACACCATAATTGCAAGTAAGCATTCCAATACCGCAAGTAGAGTAAACATGAAAGTGTAAAAGTCTTCAGCAGAAGCCTTTCCCGAAGATACTGTACGAACCATAGCAAAAGTTGAGAGAGAACAGACCCCAACAGGCACCAATACGATGCAGGGACGGAGCCATTTTTGACTAATGATATTCCCCAGTCGACCAAGAATTTGCATTTCCCTATACATCAGGATTAACTCTTCTTGAGGGACTAATTTTTCTTTGAAGAATATCCAGAACAAATCAATATTCTCACGAAGGGCGATCACCGCCACGGAGTCGAGTATCCCAAAGACGAACGCCGTCATTCGGATACCGTATGCCCAAATCAGGTAATTCAGGAGGAGAACCAGGAACTTCAAAATGGGATTGCTAATCCCTCCTCCGTTACTCCAACACTCCTCCAAAATTTGGTATCCAATCAAACTTGGCTTACAAGGATTCCACAAGTGGTAGCCGTAAACAATGACCACAGGAGTCAGATAGCAACTCCAGTGCACCAGAATTGCAAATAATGTGACCATATAAGTAAAAACATTTTGGGAGTACAAATATTTCCAAAATGTTTTCCGGTCTTTTCCTTTCCTGTATTTTGCGTCGAATTGGAGGAGACCGTTGATGTAGAGAATAATTGTGTCATCCTGCTGGATACACTGTCTCACTTGAATATGGGAAAGGATATAGGCCACTAGGGAATGATACGTGAAAAATTTTGTGGAAGTGGAAGCTTCTGCCAATTCTTTGGAATTTTGTATAATTTGGAGAATTAAAATTAGCGTAAAAATGAAATGTAGGGATAGAGCTCTTGAACTGGTTATTCGTATTTTATTAATGTTTTTCTTTAATTTTAGTGCTTGAATATCGTCGTTCCAGATTATTGTGTCTGCAAATCGCAGACACTTTTTAAGAAGAGGCAAGTTTTCCGTGAACATTTTAAATGCAATTTGAATTAAGTCAGGTGAAAAAGTAAATGTCGAATGTGGAACATGCGGACTGTGACGATTCTCATCTGAAACAAATATATTTTAGTACAAAAGACAAAAAGAGTATTTTTGGTGTCGTATATCTAATTTTTCAATCATTAAATAAGCCCGAATTTGAGATAAAACGTTGACAAGAAGTGGCATGACATGACAGTCTAGCACAAGAAATTATATTAATTCTCTTGATTTTTTTTTCATGTTGAATTTTCGTAATAGGAGTAAGCGTGTCTGTCCTACTTTTGAATTAAATTGAGTGTCAGTAGCACTAAATACGTTAATTTTAAAATAAACTTGCAAAACTCTTGTAACTGTTTCTTCAGCATGTCTGATCCAGACAGAGATTGTTATTAAAATTTTCGTTTATGAAATATTCTGGAATATCGAACCATGTAAATCTTTTCGGAGAAAATTAAATAATACATGTGGTGACAGAAGACATGCTTCCCATAATCTGATAAGCAAACACTTCTTTACAACCATCTGGCCTCGTTTTCTTAAACTATTGATATGCTGGGTTACACACCTCAACGCCAACTCCTGCAGCTGTGACGTTATTCCTGTTATAATTTTATGCTATCTATATTACGTATATTATGAAACCGAAGAACATAAGCCTAGTTTAATGAGCATCTAAAAACCGATATTACTGTCCGGTAATTTCGGGGATAACTGGAATTTTAGTCACTATCGGAGAAAGGCTTGTCTGTCTCAATCAGACAATTTGAGTGGGTAAGTATTAAAATGTAATTGCAGCTGAACTATACTATTTTTAAATGTAATTCTTCCGGCCTGTGCATATAAAGCTCAAAACATTTGACGGATTCATATTCCGATTACTTGTTTTTCGTGCTCAATTACTTCATCATGCAAAAATCAAACAAAATAATACGATGGCGGAAATTTAAAAAAAACGTCGGAAAGTGCGAAATTCTATTTAATTAACATGGACTTTTGAAATGATGCAATAATACATTTTTTTAAATAGCAATTATATTTAAGTGCGTATTGGGAACGTCTTAAGTCACCCCAGTTTGGCATTTTGGACATTTTACCCATTCACTTTAATGGACACAAACATAGAAAATCTTGTATATTTAACCGGATTTCCCATTAAAATGTTTTCCACGCCTTACTGCATTTGATAAATTGAATTTTAAAACCAAATTACGTGGATTCATGTGAATCAATCTAGTCTTATTCCAGTTAAAATAAAACGGCGTTTTCATAAACTTTTATCCTCTGTTTTTGAGTTTGAAGGGGATTTTAATTTCAGCAAATGAAAATATTCCTAAAAATACTCAATCACACGAAAACAGATTTGACTTAAGATTAACAATGGTGATTTATACATTTTTTACTTGGAATATCTTGAAAGTCATCGCATATTTTTTAATGTGAACACAAATTATTTATGCACTATCTCCTTGAAATTCATAATCAAGTTCCGACAACGGGTTTTCTTCCTCTGTCATAGCAACTTTGAAAAAGAATTTTTTGAACACAAGAGCAAATGGCATTGAAGGCATCAGTATTGCATTCTTTACAGTCCCGTCAGAAAATTCGATTTTGTAGTGCTGTCTATGTTTTGCCATTTCGTGTTGGATCTATCAAATAAAATAATATTTCTAGCATTCGCGCGTTTTAATCAGTTTTGCCGGCTAGGGAAATTGTGCTATGTTTATACCTCCTTCAGAATAGTTTCCAAATCTTCACTAGCAGCATACGCTTTGAGACCTCCTACAAAGAGGTTGACAAAAAATGATCCCCGTTTGGTATTCTGAGCGGAATAATGACCCAATGGAGTAGAAAAACAGAAAAGAGCGTTTTTGATATCAGGAGTGGGAACATTTTTCCACTCGATTGATAACTGCTCTTCATCATCCTCTGGAAATGGTCGACACATATTGAACAAGAAAATTTTTGGGTTCAATGTAAATACTTTAAATTCTTGTGTTGAGAAAGGCTCAATGATCTCTTTGTTAATGTTGGCTTTATCGTTTCCAGATAGCACTAGGTAGTCATTACATCCATGACCCATCACGAATACTAAACAAGCGCTGATTTTATCTCGTTTTAGATGACCCTTAAAACGGCGGATCTTGTTCTGAAGGTCGTGCAATAATATTAATCATGAAATACAAATACAAAACTTCTAAAGAAAAGATTTGATTACGTACTTGAAGACCAAACTTGTCATCTGTCGATTCCCATACACTTTAAAGTTTAAATTCTTTAAAACTCGAAGTACATTTTTCACGTCAATTTTAGAACCTTTTCAGTCCTCTTCGCTTGTGCCGTACTTCACCACATTTATAATGAGAGCATATCCAGAGATAGGATGGGAAAATAACGGGTATTCAGTTTTGCTTTCAAACTATTAAAAATAAAAATGAAAGTCAAATTAAATTGTAAGAAATCCGATATTTCATATCTGTCTAGGTATTTTTGTTATTGCCTCAGCAGGAATTTCCGTTTTCGGTTCAATATCACAATCCTGATGGTCACTGTATTCGATATTCAAGCCTTTCACTTGAGTCACTTTTTTATTAAAGAATGGCGTCGCGTCAACTTGAGTCCCTTCTTCACTTGACGGTTTCACTGCGATTGTATTCGCAACAATTTTATAGCCAACTGAATTATACTAAATCAATACAAATGTCAGAGAAGTGTTCCAGATAAATTACGAAATAATTTATACACAAATGGCCATACATATTTTTAAAACTAGCACTTACTCTTGACGGGCGGGTTTGAAATGACAAACGCAAATTTATCTTCCTTCCTAAATACGCTTTGAATAAAGACTCTAATTCGTCGTCATAAGTGAATTTGTTTGACTCTTTTTTCAAAAAATCTCGAACAGCGTCGTTGTAGCAAACAATGTTCTTTACCTCGTTGCCTTCGGAGTCTTTGATAACCATGTTCTGGAAATGACAATGACAAAAAATTTTATACGTACTTACTTAGGCTTGTGAAGCTCGTGCGATTTTGCTTTTACAAAAGTACTCACTCGTATGATCATAAAATTGTCAAAAATTTCTTCACACGTTCCGTTTTTATGACACGACGAGCACTCATAAATTCCCCGTTTCGCATTCATCAGTCGTGGACTCTACAAATGAATGAAATTGAATTGTTCTATTTAAGCAGTTTTAATGTCTCCCCAAAAAAGTGTTTCGTTTTAGAAATTCAGAAATTATTTTCTGTCTTACGCTCTTCTGGCAGCTCACACATCCAACATAACGGTAAATATAGCCGGACACAAGCTCAACTTCTTTAATCAATCTGTCCTTGAATTGTTTCCGAGGTTGCCGTGAAAGAAAGTTGTTTACTGGAGGACAAGTCAAACGAAAGTACACTCTGTTAGTTACCAATATAATCATCATTACAGCTCATTAAAAGAATTTGAAAAAAATGGTATGATATTCTGATCGTAATGTCTTCATGTGAGTTACTTAAATGTCGGGAAAAACTTACTCAATGGAATGGTGGCGATTTTCTCTCCCACAAAATATTCATGTCCGGGATCAATGTTAAAAACAATCTTGCTCTCAACCTTGCGTAAAGTATGGATATCCCAAAATTTGTACTCCCAAGACAATTCAGACATGTCCCGAACAAACTCAAGATTCTTCGGTTCCCTCTTAATGTTTCCGTGTATCTCGTACGTGGAGCCAACCTGAATTTGTTTTAAACGAATGGCATTAAAAGCAAACCTGTGTTAATTAGCACTTACGAGGGATGTGCAAGGCTGGGTTATCTCAGATTTTCAAGCCGACTTCACCATTCGATAGAGAATCAAAAATAGTGCATATGGTGTGAAAATCAGCCCTTTTATTGGTTTTTGTCGACTTAAAATTTTGCAACCAGGAACTTTAGAAAACATTTTATGGAGTGTTGCAAAGCAAAAAATCCTCAAAACTTGTCCGTGATGTATAATTATCAAATTTTCTACCGAATTTGCATCTAATTGCCTCTTCTTAAATTATGCTTATGATTTTTTCACGTTAAAAATTTGAATTTTTGATAGTCACTATTAGTCACATGTGGGAACTAATGGTTAATGACGTTTATCGTATGTAAAAATCCACTAAGATTATTCTAAAGCTCACGGTTAAAATTTTTTCAGTCAACAATGAACCAATAAAAGGGCTCATGTTGAGCTGATTTTTACATTATATGCACTATTTTTCATGCTTTATCGAATGGTGAAGTCGGTTTGAAAATCTGAGACAACCCAACCTTAGCACATTCCTCGTTAGCTTTCATTGTTTTATTTATTTTTTCCTTACCTGCAACTTTTCAAAATATTCCGTAAAATTGTGGTCAAACGACAACGCTTCAACCTTCTCCGTTTGATTGTCCAGTGTTTGAAGTAAATACATGTAGTAATATTCTCTTCCGGTTTCCCTTGAAGTTCTTTTCTCTTTTTTAAGTACGCTTATGCATATTGGTTCATCAACATACTGCTTTTCCAGTACATCGAAATATGATGGACGTACAGACATCCGTTTTTTAGGGGACACCTCATCATCAAACTTTCTCTTTTTTGTTGACTCACGATGAGTATCAGTAAACGCATCGCCAGTAACAGAAGCTTCCCTTGAGCAAATAAAGTATCGTAATTTTTCAGGAATATTACCAAGAGTATTCTCCTTCTCGTTTATTTCATTTGAAGTAATAATAATTTTATTGATCATTTCATATTTGTAATTTCCTAATTTCTTTTCAAGGCGTTGAATTTTTTTCTGAAGGGATGCACTCGCATTAACATCAACACTGCATGACTCACAAAATTCGATGTCGTTTAAATAGGAATCACTACTTATTTGAATTTGCAATGACTCCAATTGAATTGGAGTAATTTCTAAAAT
This sequence comes from Seira musarum, assembly GCA_027743895.1. Classification (NCBI taxonomy): domain Eukaryota; kingdom Metazoa; phylum Arthropoda; class Collembola; order Entomobryomorpha; family Entomobryidae; genus Seira; species Seira musarum. Next base: position 8,301 of record JAHZMX010004365.1, read on the forward strand.
GTTCTCCAACACAACTTTTTTCCTCAACTGACCTTCATGAAGAACATTTTTGTTTTCAACAGTTCCAGAAACACTCTTATTGCACAAAAGGCATTTCCTTTCTCCCGTGAAACTGGTAGAGTCGGCGGGATTTTCTTTTCCATTTATAGTATTTGAATTAATACCAATTTGGCCGAAAGATTTGGAATTTAGAACGTCGCTGTTACGGTTAGTTCTATTTTGAAGGGGATACATGTGAAGATCAGGAAGTTTGTCACTAGCAAAAATTATCACAGTTTGAACATTGATGGGCGGAAAAATTCAGAAAAAAATTGACAAGTAAAAATACGTTTTAAGGAATAGGTGCTCTTTTCCTCAATTAAATATCGAAACACACCCAATAATTAAGTCAGCCGTTCCTTCTGTTTCTGAAAAAAAAACGGTCAATAATTTCCAGCATTTATTTTTAGACTAGAAAGAGAATTTCAGTTGACAAACAAGAGACACTTGTTGATGTGATGATTGATGAGGATCATGGGTATGCCTATATGCTTTGTTTACGCAAAATACTTATCTATCCTTCTCCTGTAGTTCTATTGAACAAAGTGCGACCTAAGTGTGAGTGAGCTGAATATGAGCAAATAAAAAGAGCATTCTGCATACATAAACAATTCATGCACATTCCAAGTGAGACACCATGCATGCATTCCCATGCATACAAAAAACTAATATTGTGCTTGACATGACTATTGTTGTTTAACTCATCATCACTTATTTCTATGCTCGGAGAATCTGAAATAAAAATTCTTTGTGATTTTGGTAAGTTTAGAGTTTTGAGGAATATTAAACTTTCATTGGAGGGTATTCATGAGAAATGTCAAATGTTTGGAAACAAGTTTATTAAAAAAAATTACATTCCGATGAACGCATATCAGCACGAGTGTACTATGTCTTATTTCGTAAGCTTTTAATTATTTGATCCTCCCAATTCTTTGCTATCACTGATTGAACGAAGACTCTTAGAAATACAGACTATTTTACAAAAAAAAAATGATTAATTTGAACAGACAATTCTAGTATTTTGTGGAAATCTAAATGCACGTCTGCTTCTTTACTCTAGCTCAGCCAGATGAAAATATATTTTGCACTTACAAAATACAGAGCACATGAGGGAGAGCAGAATAGGATATCCATAATTTGATGACTCTTTTGGCCAGGTTCGAGTCGAGTCGTGTAAAAAATTATTACTGATTAATAAGTAGAAAAATGAAGAAGACGTGCCAATCTTGTTATTTATTGTGCAATGAGCCAGTCAAGTCGCTAAACTGGAACAAAGACATTTGTTGCTCGTTCCTTGGAGCTCAGAAGCGTCATCCTGAAATTTTAGAATCGTCTGCTATGTTTCAGTCATGTCAATCTCGTCCACTGTTCATGTTTGTTTAGCTTTTCTTGTTTGACCTAAAATGCTTGTGGTTTCTTGGTTACTATGGAATAACAAGAAAATTTCAAATTTTTTTAATTTTTGCGAACCTTATGCTAGCCTGGCCTGAATCGAGCTTGAGCCCTTTAAGCGCTCATTTTAATGTCAGATGAAGATCATTTCTTCTATTCTCTTGTCGCCCCGTGTTCAGCATGGTAAAGAGTTTTAGTTTTCTTTCTGCAAGCAGTTCGGCACTTGAATGAGCAAAGCAAAGCAGCAACGCAACGCAGTAGAGAGAAGTGCACTTGCTCGTGAAAAAAGTAAGAGAAGACCGTGGGAAAAAATGGTTTTTCTGGTCCGCTCTTCCACGCAAACTGTTTCTTCTCGACATCAATGACTGTTGGTTTGGTGTTTTGCAATCAAAGTATTTCATTGTACTTTCCCCAACAATTTTCAAGGCGCAATTATTATGCAGGTAGCCATAACGTAAAGTTAAGTGAAAAGCTAGAATTTCCATATTGATGACATGCCTGCAATTATGTTATGGAATGCAGCTCCGCTTGGCTTTAGTAGACAGCAGCCATCATTGATATGTTCACCACTTCCGTGTAGAGGTAAAAAGTGATTAGAATGGAGTACAAAGAGTAAAAGTTTTTTCATTGCTTGCTTTTCAAAGTTTAAACCGGAAGACGTGGGGATAAAAATATCATAAGCTGTGAATCCATAATGGGTTGATGGTTAACCAATTGCCGTACCTAAACAGTTTTAAACCATAAAAGTAGAATTGGCTAACGATATGGTTCAATTTAAGCACAATAATTCTGAGGAGAATTAATTTTTAATTGGCACGCATATTACAATATCATAAATGACTTGCATAAGTCGAATGCTGAAAAAATATTTTTGTTTTCGTCAGATCTTATTGCAGCACAAAGCCATGTAAAACATGTAAGGATGCCACATAGTGCAGCAACTGCTTCTGAAACAGGTAACGTCTGGAAATACGATATTGGATTGACCGTGATATGTAAAGTCACGTGGTGTTAAAGTGTTAATTCTTTGACTCGAAACCTCGCTTGATATGCAAAAAATGAGTCAATACACGAATAAATTCGAATATAGAAAAGTTGGTTTTTGAGACAACGACAAATGGATCGAGCAATATCTGTTCTGTACGACTGTATAGATTTGCCATACCTGTCCTTGAAGAAAATTTTACCGCTGAGACGGTATACAGTTTCATTTTTCTGATTTTCATGTTCATCTCCAAATTGCATCTCGAATTTTTCGCCCAGATTGCAAATATTCAAAATTTATAATTTCCATAATTTCATATTCTTGGTCAAATGGTGATGGTACTTATTGATTGAAACCAGGAAGGAAATGCTGATGCAAAAAGTTGTGCAATGCTTCCCTTCAATATCAAATTAAGGTAGCTTTCATGGCCATTATATACGAGTTCCTCAGTCATTCATTCATATCGTTTTGATGAATCCAACTACTCACAGTATGTGTTCATATCACGTTATGTAAAGTAAATGTCTGAATCCAATTTCCTTCATTCATCCATATTTTCCGGGTTTGTGGTACTAATGATACCCACTCGTCTCCCTATTTCCTGTCTCAAAATTTGTGCATTTTTAGTTGCTAAATTTTTTTTCGTGTAATGTACTTGACTTTGTAAAAAATAAAATGTCAACGAAACAAAATCGCCTAAAAATAATACTGTTTCTGGGCTGCATAAGTATCTTGGTCGCTGACGGCATAAAATGGAGTAAAATTAAAGTAGGTTCGACACTGAACATTAATGCAGCTCTAATAGCATTTCAAGAGTGTCTCGTTCACGTCATCATCAACGGTGTTGATATACAGGTAACATTTTGTAAATTAATATGAAAGGAAGTGGAATGATATTTTATTTAACGCATTTTGTTTGCGACAGAACCACACATCTTTCGATGGATCATACGAGTTAGCACCTATGCAAATTCCCGTTGAACTTTCACTGGATTCCTACTTGGTGAGCCGCCCTGACTCGCTTCCGTTTGCACCGATGATAGGAGGAGGTGCCGGAACTTGCTTAGCTTACAACATGAAACGAAAACAGGAAACAAACCACACTCAATCAAGTAAAATATTAAGACATAGTCGGCACAAATGCATTGCAATCTTGTGGATAGATTCGCCAATCTGCGACGGTCCGCCAAATAACCCGGTGCCACCCAAAGCTTTGCGAAATACTGACTCATTGTCGTACGAAACACTCCGAACGGGAATATTCATAATTCACGTTGGTAAATCAATGTCTCTGGACATCCTGGATCAGTTTGAAAGCTGGTGGTGGACTGTGAGCACCCACGACAATAGAATACTGTTTTTGAAAGGCCCACGTTTCTTTCCCATTATGGTTCATATTCCTTTGGAAACGCGAAGAGAAATTACAAAAATTTCAAAAAGAGGAAAATTAAAGACGTGTCCCGATGTCAAAGGATTCATAAATATTGTGACCCGATTTTGCCCCAGTTGGTTAGCGAACCATCCCATGACCTTGTTCTTTTTCCAGTGTCTTGCTCCATTCAGGACTTATCTGGAATATTGGGAGGTCCATTACGATTTAAGTAAGTTTCATGTTTGATAAAAAGCTATGCTTAACGGAAAAGTATTTGAATAAATTTACTTTTTTAGACTCGGTTACAACGTGGCGACATCTTGCTCCCCTAGGATATAAAAAATGTGAAGAAAGGACACTCATTTGGAAACCACTGTCGACTGATGATCTACCGCCTCGCAATACAAAAGCCGGTAGGGCTGAATACCTGTTACATTGGTCAAGAAGCGTTGGCAGCATTGAGCACATATTTGCACGGATATTCCTTAGCAACAATATAACCTACATTGATTACAGTGACCCGTTTTCAGATCTATTGCGGGATTCACAAGCATCATTTTTCCATTTCGTAAAACCTAAAATAAGCAGGAAGGTTATTAGTCACTATCTTCAGTTAATTAATTTGCAAAGACATGTCGGCATTTCAAGCGAGCTGTATTTCAGCGGCTGGGAAAATGATCAAGTACATTTTGTCATGTGTTCCTACTTGAGAGACAAAGGGTATTTAAGTTTAAAAGGCTACGTGTCAGCTTACAAATGGGAAGTTTGGTTGGCTCTGGGCCTAACAATTTTGGGAGGATCTATAATTTTTCATGTGAACAAATCGTTCCTTGAGAAAGACAAAAGCACTAGGCTTCAAGTAATTGGTTCGATTTATGGCGTATGCAATATACTCCTTACACAGGGAACAAAGACGTTTGAAAAATACAGGTGGTTTCACACCGCCTGGGCTTTGGGTGGATTAGTAATAAGTAACGCTTATCTAGGTGATAATATAAATAAATTAATTGCGCCCATTCCAATCTCTACAATCACCACTTTTGAGCAAATGCTGGAGAAAAATATTGCTGTCTATTCACCTTCATTGGAAAATAGTATAATTAAAAATGCTTACAACTTAGTTCTCCCAAGTTGGAACGATTTGATTGATCAAAGTTATTGCATTTTTAAGGCACTTAGTTCATTTGGCGTCAGTTTCCCAAATACAAGTTTTGATGTAGAGGATTTAAAAAGGAAAGGATTGGAATTTTACCTGGAGCAAATGCCACAAACATTGAAGCCACGTGAGGGAGGTGCAATGACAACATCAACAGTATTTTCTTTAGCGCATGCGACCAAACATGCGAAAATTTCACGGTCAGACTTGGATTTACAGCCACATGAGCCGTCCAAATCTGTTTTAGAACGGCACACAATACTCAAACCAGATTACTTTCTAAACATTACATCCCAATGCAAAAACAAAGCTTATGTCGATGTGCAGCAGAATGTTATGAAGGTTAAACTACAGTTACTGCAGAAGATAAAGAATGGCGAAATCCGGGCAAGCTTTCAAGACATTGTTACATCAAAGGAAAAATATGCCCAAATGTACAACAATTTACAAATTTGGAATATGCGGTTAGATCCAGCAAAAGTTTTACGAAAATTCCACTCCTTTGTACACTCGGGAATCGATATTTTGTGGTTTACATGGTATAGGCGCATTTACACTTGGAATGAAACTGTTTATTTTGCGAAGATAGTAGGGAACAAGGAATTTGAACCTGCTAGTTTGAATGGAAATATTCGAGTCGTATTTTTTGTGCACGTTGTTTTGTTGGGAGTGGCCTTACCATGCTTTATTACTGAGGTTTTGCTCTTTACAAAAATTTCATTTAAAAAGGTGTTCCCAATGCTTAATCAATGCCTTAGGTTTATGTTTAGAAAAAGGTAAATTCAAATTATGTTTCATTCATTTGGAATGGTAGTAATATTTACAACTTGTTAGTATGAAAGTTTGATGTGTTGTCAAGACCTTAAAGCCGTCCGTAGCCTATCGCAATTCATGTCTGGAATTGGTATCTTCGACACAAATATAAAACGACAATTATTTGAAACAATTGTGAATGAATGCAGTAGATGCGACATTACTGTTCAGGAATTTTTTCCACCAATTTAAAGTCGTGTTAAATGTTCCTACAATACATGTAACAAATTAATACGACATCCTTGAAAACATAACTATTTTTAAGGAAGTAATGAAGTAACATGCATATTTTATTTCAATATTTGAAAGTAATTTTAAGTTAATCAATAACATGAAACCAACTTTGATTTGTGGTTGTCAAAGGTTAAGGTAACACTCTTTATATGGGAATGTCATGCTCTCGTGCAGTTTTAAAAGTGACGAATGAAAGTAAATGTGAACACAATTCATTTCAGCACCATTAAATCAAATAATCAAGCTCCGACAGCGGCTTTTCGTCATCTGACGAAGCAACTTTGAAAAAGAGCTTTTTAAACACCAAACCAAATGGCATTGAAGGCATCAATATCGCATTCTTCTCACTTCCATCAGAAAACTCGATCACGTACTCCTGTCGATGCTTCGCCATTTCATTTTGAATCTATGATATACGCAAAATAACACATTTTGTATTTAAACGCAACCTCAATAATGATTGTTAAGTGAATTGAGACAGGTTTATATTTATTTACCTCTTTCAAAATCGTTTCCAAATCTTCGCTCGCTGCATGCGCCTTGAGACCTCCAACAAAGAGATTGACAAAAAATGACCCGAGTTTGGGACTCCGAACTGAGTAATGTCCCCGAAGAGTTGAGAAGCAGAAAAGAGCGTTTTTGATATCCGGTGTCGGAACGTTCTTCCACTCGATTGATTCATCTTCCTTACTCTCCGGAAATGGTCTACACATGTTGAACAAAAAGATTTTCGGGTTCAAGGCAAATGAAGTAAACTGTTTCGTCGAGAAAGGCTCAATGATCTCTTCATTAATGTTGGCTTTATCCTCTCCTGATAGCTTCAGGTAATCGTTGTATCCATGACCCATCACAAATACTAAAGAAGCACTGATTTTATCTCGTCGTAGACATCGCTTAAATGCTTTAATTTTGTTTCGTAGGTTCTGCAATAAAAAACATATATTTGCAAATGAAGACAGGAGAGTGAAGGAATTCACTACAACATAAAAGTCTCAGGTGCTTCTAAGCTGATAAATAAATACAAATGGGTTTTTCGTCCACTTAAAAAACCTATTACTACTACGCTTACGTACTTCTAATCCAAACTCATCATCCTGTCGATTCCCAAACACTTTAAAGTTCAAATTCTTTAAAACACGAAGTACATTTTTCACGTCAATTATGGAACCTTCTCTGTCCCCTTCGCCAGCGCCGTATTTCACCACATTTATGATGAGGGCATATCCAGACACTGGTTTGGAAAATAAGTCGTAGTGAGTCTGGCTTTCAAGCTATTTAGAATGACAGAAAGAATTAAATAAAAGTAAATTATAACGTTCTTGTGCTGACGTATGTGTGGAGGTACGGAGAAAATAAGTGTTTATTCACCTGAACAGGGGTTGCCCTATTTCGTTGTATTTCACAATCCTGATGGTCACGCAACTCGATTTTCAAGTCTCTTATTCCCACAACTTGTTTTGTAAAGAACGGTTTCGCATCAATCTGATCCTTTTCATTTGACTTTAGTACTGCGATTGTATTTACAACAATTTTGTATCCGCTTGGATGATACTAAAAATCCAGACAAATACAAACTAGAGTAAAAAACGTTCTAAAATTAATTGAATTAAGTAAATATGCAGTATCAAAAAGCTTCACTTACTCTTGAAGGACACGCTTGAACAGACAAACGCAAATTTATCTTCGACCCAAAATGCGCTTTAAATATGGATTCTAATTCGTCGTCATAAGTGAACTCCTTTGATTCCTTGTTCAAAAAACTTCGAACTGTGTTGTTGTAGCAAACAATATTATTTAATTGATTGCCTTCGGAGTCTTTGATAGCCAAGTTCTAAAAATGGGAAAATATTAAAAAAACTATATTTATCAAAACTCGATATTGATGATTGTTTTTATAAAGCTCATGCGATTTTGCTTGTACTCACCCGGAAATATTTTTGGTATTTCTTAAAAAAAATATTTGATTTTTAATATTCAAAAATTGTTCGTTCTCTTACGCTCTTCTGGCAGCGCACGCATCCAACATAACGGTAGATATAACCGGACACAAACTCAACTTCTTTAATCAATCTGTTCTTGAATTCTATGCGAGGTTCTCTTGAAAGACAGTCATTTACTAAAGGACAAGTCAAACAAATTACATTCTTTTAGTTACCAGCATAATCATTAGACGAAGTTCACGTGTAACGGAACAAGCCATATTTTAAATATTATAATTAACGATTTTTGTTTCGCTCATCGTATTAAGCTGATCAAGCCATACCAAAATATATCATTTTTCTTCAAAATCGCCCCATTTTTTTAACGAATAAGAGTAAAACTAAAGTTAATTATTTTTTGAACAATTAGCGAAAAAAACTATTTGTAGAAAATTAAGAAACTCTGTCATTTAAAACCTGACATAAAACGATAAAAGGAACTAGATCATTGAAGAAAAAAAATTTGAATTTAATTATAATTTTAATTATAATGTTAATTGTTTGGTTAATTATCTCGAGTGCGCAGCGCATCACCAGATTTTGGCAACTGTAAAACTATGTGGAAACCTTCAGGGAACAATATCCTGTTGGAATTTTTGGTGATGCGTTGCGCACCCGAGAAAATTGACTTAATTGTTAAGCTAATTAAGTCGTAATTAACGTTAATTTGAGTAATTAAGAAAAAATTATAACGGCTATTAAGGTTTTCCGAGCTTTTATTGCTAATGCATCGTGTATTTACGCTAATGCACCTTAGAATTTCTTAATTTTGGACTTAATTGCAGTAGCAATTAACTCACATCAGGCAGTGTAGCCGAAATCCGGTAGATGTAGCTCGGAATCAGTACATGGATTTGTGATCATTACACGTGAACCTCGTCATTATTTTTTAAGTTCGATTAAAAAAAATAATCGGATGATGTTCTGATCGTTATGCCGGCATGTAAGTTAAATGTAGGGGAAAACTTACTCAAGGGAATGGTGATGATTTTCTCTCCCTCAAAATATTCATGTCCGGGATCAGTGTTAAAGGCTATTTTACTTTGAACCTTGTGAAATGTGTGGATATCCCAAAATTTGTATTCCCAAGACAATTCAGACATGTCCCGAACAAACTCAAGATTCTTCGTTTCCCTTTTAATGTTTCCTTGTATCTCGTACGTAGAGCCAACCTGTAATTTTTAAAAATCCGTCGTGCAAACAAACCTGTATAGTTATGTAACCAGAGTCACACTGGCAGCGTGTTATATTTAGTATGCATTAATTAAGTACTAATATACCTGGATATTTTCAAAATATTCAGTGAAATTATCGTCAAACGACAGAGCTTCCACCTTTTCTGTTTGATTGTCCACTGTTTCCAGTAAATACAAATAATAATATTCTTTCCCGGTGTCCTTTGAAATTCTCTTCTGCTTCTCAAGTACGCTTATGCATATTGGCTCATCCACATACACTGTTCCCCATCCATCGAAATATGAGGGACGTGTAAACTTCCGCTTTTCACGGAGAACCTCATCATCAAACTTTCTCTTCTTTATTGTTAAATCACGATCAATTTCCATAAGCGCAGCACTTTGCCTTGCGCAAATAAAATGTCTTATTTTTTCGGTGAATGAGAGACTACTACTGGAAGTATTTTCCTTCTTCACCTTGTCATTTGAGTTAATAATTTTATTGATCATTGCATTTTTGTATTTACTTAGGTCACTTTCAAGGCGTTGGATTTTTTCATGAAGAGATGCACTCGCAGTCACATCAAGAGTACATGACTTACAAAATTCAATATCATTTAGATAAGAATCGCCACTTATTTGTAGGATCGGAGAAATGTTTAGGATGCTCTCCAAAACAATTTTTTTCCTCAATTGATCTTGATGGGAAACATTCTGGTTGTTAGTAACAATTTCAAAAATATTCTTGTAGCACAAAAGGCATTTTCTTTCTCCAGAAAATGCCGTTGAGTCGACATGGAACGAATTTTCTTTTCCATTTGTAGTATTTCCACTCATGGTGTCAATTTGACACGAAGATTTGCAATTAGCAATATTGGTATTACGGTTAGCGCTATTCTGAAGAGGATCCATTAGAAATTAAAAAATTATCTAATAGTATTTGATAGATGAGCCAATCCAGGAAAAAAAAAGTTCAAAAGTCAAAATTATAACGAAAAAATATGTGTTCTCTCTCTCACTCAATTAAATAGAAACACACCCAACCTAACAAAATCAGTAGTGTTTCTCTCTCTTTATTAAAAGCAACGGCCAAAATTTTCCAGAAAAAATCTAGGTTGAGTATCTGGACTCTGGACTAGGAACAGAATGTATTCGTTGCAGTTGCAGGTGCATTTGACTTGACAAGGAAAACAAAAGACACTTGTTGAGGTGACGATCGCGGGCATGAAGATTTGAATATGCTCTTCACGTCAAATCAAATCTCAATCCTTTATTTTTGCAGTTGAGTTGAACAAAGTGTATAAGCAGCGTGTGAGCTGAGCTGCATTTCAGCATATAAAAAAATGCAACCTGCATACATAAAAAACTCAAGCACGTGCTAGTGAGACACTCTGCATTCCAGACATATTTTACTTGGCATTGTTTTTTTTAAGTCGAAAATACATACCTAAATATATACTTTTTGTTTAAGGATTTTCAAAACACGAATTTTCCTAGTACCCAATTTTGAATCCTAAATAAAATTCATGGAACAACATTATTACGTAGCTGACGTCATCAGCGGAGTATTGATTTCGATTGGGTTGTCTGTCCGTCTGTGTGTCTGTTTGTCTGTCTGTCTGTCCAGATGATA
>JAHZMX010004366.1:0-12700 GCA_027743895.1 Seira musarum
ATTCATTTAACTTTGATGTTTTCTAAGAAAATTAAATGAGTGATTACATTAGGGATTATTGTGTTTGTTGATGAATGAGTAACTCCCATAAATAGTACAAGGACAATGAAAAATGAAAAAAAACTTTAATCGGCATACTTACATTAAGTATACATGAAGCTTTTCGAGGAAAGTGAAATGAAAAGCTTGAACTTCAAAATGTCAGATTTTGTTACTGATGATGATGTTGATGACATGAGAATTTTCTCTGACATGACATCAATTTTAAAAAAAACATGATCATTTCATTTCATTTGGGATTATTTACAAAAATTATAGGCATAATTGTATTTTATGACTGACCAGAATCAGGCTTGTGCCCATTACAGATAATTGCTGATATTCTTTCTTTCTGTTGATCGCAAAATATTTTATCATTTGCAATCAATGCTAAAATGACATACCTACCTACTTTACAAATGAGCAATGAAATCATTATGCATATATTACTGTCCGTAATTTAGATAAAAAGGTTTGCTCATTGAAAATAGAAATGAATCATCAAATAAGCAAAGTTATCAAATGAAAATCAAACTCACAAAAATTAATACAGCTGTGGTCGTGGTCGCTGTTATGTTATGGATAGAGTACCTAAATATGTACGAAAGTAAATTATTTTGCTCATGAGGAAGTTTCACTCAATTTATAAGTATTTGCGTTTTTAATCTTATCATTTTCAGTTGTAAACATTATCGCCTGATAAACTCAAAGAAAAATAATATTGAAAGTAACACAAACTGGCGCATGTTAACCTAGCCTGGGTATGTTAGTAGTTTCAAATTCGAATAAAATTACGATTCTGGGGTTATGAAATTGCAATTATTTATTCAGCCCATACCTCACTGAATAATGTCAGGCCATGAAGCGTGAAGAATTCTACGCAAAATTCAATTTTTACCTGTCTATTTTACTACTTACTTAGTATAAAATGCCTACACAGACAAAATATGTCAGTAATTACTTGATTTTACGCACTTCTTCCTTTGCCCAAGTAGTATTTTGGACTTCATTTACAATTCTTCTCATTTTTATCTACATCCGTTCATTAAGTCCGCACCCTTTGGTTGGGCTTTGGCTGTGGACGTCTTTACTAAACAGACCATGTAAATGTCTGCAGGTCTGCAAGGAAGAAGTCATAGAAAACAATGGTGTTAGTTTCGACTCTACCCATTTAACTTTTTTTTTTTGCGTAGAGAGATCCCCGCAACAGCATCACATTGTCTTCATTTTCATTCTTTAATATTCACAACAACACAAGTGATGATGATAATAATGATGAGATGCGATGAAAAAATATTAATCCAAAGTGATGTGGCCGAGCCCAGCCCAGTCCAAGTAAACAAAGCCCATACATAAAAGCCATTATTAATATTACAATGAGCTTACTTTTTTTTTGCGTAGAGAGATCCCCGCAACAGCATCACATCGTATTGCTCATTGTATTCATTTTCATTCTTTAATATTCACAACAGCCCAAGTGATGATAATAATGATGAGATGCGATGAAAAAATATTAACCCAAAGTGATGTGGCCGAGCCCAGCCCAGTCCAAGTAAACAAAGCCCATACATAAAAGCCATTATTAATATTACAATGAGCTTTAGTTGTGCATTACATTTGCCGAAATGATATCGACAAATAGGGACCATTACGTAGCGCCATGCATACACCACTATCTAATATTTACTTTTGCCACTTATTACCTGTTGGCTTTTACAATTTTCAGTTTCATCTCTGCAAACAAGAAGCAATCTCTCATCATGAGTTATACGAATGTTCACTTTCAGTCAGTTCGGTACCGTCAGAGGAGCAATAGCAAGTCTAATTTGGGAATTCAAACATTACATTGACTAATTATCCCATCTTTCATTGTGTTCTCTTCTCATCTATCTTTAGCGTGGGTTTACTACCTTAATTGCACCTACGTATTTTCATTAGGTGGGGGCGTTATCCAAAAACTTCCTTAACTTAAGTATAATACAATAGCAATAAAAACCGGAATAAGTGAAATGAAATGAATATTTGCGGCAAGGTTTTAATTTCTCTCTTTCCTTTCTGTGTATTTTGCAGGCTGCCAGTTCCCTCGCGCCCAGTGACAAATACCATAAGAATCCCCAAGGGGGTCATCGCCACTCTACTGGTGCTGAATCAAGTGAAGCAATCCACAGTAATAATAATACGACTAGTAGTGCTTTGAATGGCAGTGGTGGTAACAATGTCCAATTTTCCCACAATGGTACATTTTCCCCTCCCTCTTCATCTTCAGCAGCACACCATCACCTGCAACAAGCTTCACAGTACAGCGACGAGATTGAGGATGACACCCTGCTTAATGAAGAGGAGCAACTCCTTCACCATCAGCTTATAATACAGGGCAGTCTCACAAATCATACTAGCCAGAGCCAGAGTGCATATCAATACTATCCGACGAGTAGTAATAGCCATCACTTCTACCCAACTAGTTCTGTCGGCTCCTCGGAATCGATAACTTTGTCTAGTCAGCAACAACAACAGCAACAATTGCATTTTCAGCAGCCACCTTATCTGGTCTACAAAAGTAATCACAGTAGTAGTGGGAACGGAAGCCACTCGATAATTGACGGAAGCACGAACGGGAGTGTTGTTGAAGGGAGCAACAATAAATACTATTATTACTACAACGGCCAATATTATCCCACCACAGCCCCAGCAACAACAGAAGAAGGAATTTCAGATCAGGTCTTCACTATCACTGCAAGTACAACAGGTAAAGAAATCATAATGGGGAGGGTGGGAGAGGAGGTTCATCATTTGACTGGAAGTCCTGCCAGTGGAGGTGCTATGAGTGGGGGATCATCCTCAGTTGGTTTGTTCAAGAGTAAAAGTGGCTCGATTCCTCATGGTAGTCCCCAGACAAGACGTGGGTTTCGTGACACATTCATCAATAGCATGAGCCCGGCAAATAACAGTCACCATGCTCACTCAGCAGAGTCAAGTCCCTTGCATAGATCAGCTAGTGCGACCACAGCTACGGCACAAGCTGAAGCGAAATTGAATGGGAAGTTGAGTGAAAAAGAGTTGGGAGGAAACAATAAAAAGTGGAGTTTTGGTGGTTTGTTCAGAAGAAATAAACAAAAATCTTCAAGTTCTTCGGCCGTTGTTGGTGCTCATCCCTCTGCGCAGACCAATAATAATTCGATAGTGTTTGAAAATGGTGGTGCTTCCTCAACAAACAATAGTAACTGTAATTCCCCGGCGAAAATTGTGAATAATAATTATGGTAGTAGTTCGCCAATAATTATTCGTCCTACGACCACAACGGGTGGCCCCTACTATAATCAACGCACAAGTTATAGCATTGGTAACTCTCCAGCGAGACCAGCCTCCTCCGTAGGGTTTATAAGTGCAGATCCCAGTGGGAGAAATAGTGGCCTGGGGCATAGTGAGATAAACCGCAGGAGCACAGCAAGTGTCAGTGTCACCTCAACTCCCAAGTTTGTGAACGCCGAGAGTCAAACAAGGGCAAAGGGGAAGCTTTCAGAAAGTGATATCTCAACTTGTGATTCAGACTTTGAACTCGCCATTGAGACCCATCAGCTTCATGAAAATCCCCCCGAGCCTGCTCCACAGGAGAACAGCTCAAAAGGGAATGAGAATTCGAGTGGTGGTGGTGGTAGTGCATACAAACAAAACTTTCTTGTGAGAAGACTATCCCGACGTAAGGAGAAAGCTGCGGCAAAGAAAGCTGCTGCCATTGCCGCAGCCAAACAAGAGCAACAACAAAAGCAACAGTCTCCAGCAGTAGCCGTTAACAATACTCCCTCCTCGAACGGTTTCATTTCATCTAGTCAGCAGAACCACCATGGAACATACCTTGATCATCATAATCAATTGAAGCGACGAGTTGGAAGCAGTCCAGATTCGTTAAATAATTCATCCGAGGCTTGGCCTAGTTGGGAGACGACAAAGAAGCCCCAGACTCAAGTTTTACAACATCCCCAGCAGCAACATCTCCTCCAGAACTACTCGAGTAATGGGAGTCTTTCCCTGAGTCAACAAGACGGTGGGGGCTACACTAGTAATAATAGTAATCAGAACACACCCAGTAAATCATCTCGAGCCGCTGCGAAGGAGGCTGTGAAACAGCGAGCTGTCGCACGAAGGGAGAGCTTTATCCAGGACAGCTCCAGTTCAGATGATGACACTGAGGAAAGGTCTAGATCCAGTTTGCAAGGAAGCTTCTCTTCACTGAACTCAAGAAACAAGAGACAAAGAGCTTTTAATATGCAGCAAGCCCAGTTTCAGCAGCAACGCCATTTGTTCCCTGCCGCTGGAGGCATTTCATGTGCCTCTCCGTCTAGTCCCATGCCCGTTCCAGTGGACTATAGAAATCTTTCTAGTAATAGCCCGAATTTAAATAGGAGGCTTATGATGATGGGGCAACCTGGCTCACCGAAATGGGATCCAAGGCTCATTTACCACCAAGATCAACATCAACACCAAACCGGAGCTGACCTCCCAAGGAGCAGCAGCGCACAAAGAAATGGCACTTCCAACAATCTTCCTCCTCCAAACCAACAAATGAGCCAGAATAATGGATCGGATCAGAGTTTTATCATGGCTACGGAAACGATTTCTGAAGACCACCACGTGGTAACAGCTGGTCTGAAAGTTCCATTCGTACCAGTACAAAACCAGCAGCAAAATCAACAGTGCCTCCATAATGGCCAGTTGATGTATCCCACAGATGAGCCTGTTCAATATGCTAATGTCGCTAATGGTATGAGAGGTCGAAGCCTCACTCCTTACACAACCACTTCACAAAGCACTTCTGCTAATGCGGCGGCAATTCATCATGCTTCAGCGACCCCACCGCCTCCACCTCCTCCCAGGAGGGATTTCGCTAGACCTACTAACAACACGACCACAACGAGTAGTACGACCACTATAACCAGTGCGGCTCCTTCTTCCACAAATCCACACTTTTACCGTCCTGTTTCCTGCTCATATTTGGACTCTTACGAACAACAAATGAGGCAGCAGCAGCAGAGTCCCATGATGTTTAATGGAAATTACATTTATCCTCAACAACAGCAACATCATCAAGCATTACCGCAACAAAACCATTATCATCAATATCAAGGACAGCCGCCTCAGCACCACCACCACCAGCAGCAAGAGCAGATCATTATGAATGGCTTCGCAACTCATTTCACTTCCGCTCCAGTGCATAATTTTGATGGCGGCTTGGCAAGATCAAGTCCACGGCATTTCATTCATTCGACTGGTAATGCTTATGGGAATAATAATCAAACGGAAGTTGAGACGAATCGACATGCACCATTAATTCGCTCTCCAAGTGAACCACCAAGCATTAGGAATGCTCGGATCGCTTCACCCGCAAAACGCTTAATCTCTAGCCCAATGTCAAATGGGAATACGAGTGAAAATCAACTGGAAAACTCTGACTGTGGTGGTGGGGATAAAAGCTCTTCGGGAGGAGGGAAAAATGCGATCACTTCCAAACTTGGCTTCCCAGTGCGACGATTACAAGAGGCAAGTAAGCTTGCAACTTCAGGTACTCAGAGTCCTGTGCACTTAAGAGCATCAGAATTTTGGAGAAAGAAGGAAAGTGAAACTTCTTCACCTGTTGGTGGTGTTGGTCCGGGTACTCCAAACAAGAAATATTTGAATCGTATTCGTTCTGCTGACAGTTCTCCACTACCGGTTCCAAAAATGAGAAAATCTCCCGGGGGAGTACAAGCCTCAAATGAGAGCATTAGCTCGTTGAGTAGCTTTTCGGAGAACGCAGCTAGTCCTGGACCACCAAAGAACTGTTCCAGTCCTATTGTGCCAGGCGGATTAAAGAAGAGTGGTATAGTGCCGATGAAGGCAACGAGAGCTCAGCTATCGAAAACCCCGAATCCACAACAATTGACGTACGGAAATAAGAATAAAGATAAAGAGAACAATAACACCCAACAGCAAAGTGCAGTGGAAAGGTTGAAAGTGCGTATACCCTCCGCACCTGACGGGATTAATAAGATTAGCTCTAGTGGAGGTAATCTCACTACTTCTCCACCTCGTGCAACATCCACATCCGCAAGTGAAAGTGGCAATAATAGTAAAACAGAGTCGAACAATCCCATTCGTGCTTTAATCGAATTAAATAATGGGAAAACTCCAGGGAAGAATTTGGAAGATGCTTTGAATGAGTTAGAGGATATGTATAAGAGCCTCCGTCTCTCTGATGAGGATCTTTTGGACCGTGCTGAAAGGCGGGATCTTCCTACTGCCCATCAAGAGCTCCGGGATGCTCCATTAATTCCAATTCCGCAGGCTTACATCCGGGGCTCTGTCGAGTCCTTAGGTACAGGAAGTGGAAGCAGTGGAACAAATTACACTGGAGAGGGTGCACCACAAAGACAAAGAGCTCCTCCAACGCGACGCTCCATAAGACCTGATACTGTCTCCGACGACATGGCAAATAGAAGGTTAGCTTTCCCCGATGGAAAGCCACTCGATCCAAGAGTAGTTGTTGCCAAAACTGGATCGTATCTTGCCCGTTCCCCTGCATTCTCTCCGTGTACATCACCCTGTCCTCCGGATGGTGCTCATCATCCCCACCACCACAATAATCTTCATCATGGCTTCCCACTCGCATTTTTAGGACAGCGGCCGCACCTCCAAACGATTACTTGCACTCGAAACCGTCTGAAAGTTATCGACCAATTTTTGGTCATTTGAAAACACCAGATGTTGTAAATGATGATATCGCGTTCAGGAATTTGAGAAAGGATCTTGGACAGGATGCTAGTCTCACGCCAAAAGATTGGACTCCCAGGCTATTTAGTCCTAATCGCGATGTCCAATTTAATTACCCAAAAGTGAAGGACACGAAAAAATTAAGAGCGATTCGAAGTCTTTCTGCAAATATTACACACATGATCCCGCCATCATCATCATCATCAGCGGCAGCGGGAGGAGCGAGACATTCTCCGACAAGTTTCCTTTCTCAACAGCAACAGCAGCATTTCCGGGATAACATGGGGAAATGGAGCAGTTACAGTGATTTACATAGACGAGCATCAGCCGGATCCCCTGCACGAGCCTCCACTTATTTACAGCCAAGTTGGGTTGAGCAAATTGAAAAAGTGCAGACGAGCACTGAGACGTTGACAGATCATCGAAATTCTAGTCGCTTCTCCACAGCCATCCTAGATCCTCCTGAGCACTGGGAAAGGAAATTCCCATCGAAGACTGTGGAACTCACTCCACCAATTTTCGATCCGAACAAACCACGAAGACCGTGGACGGATATAATTTTGGAGAGCTTTGAAAAAGAGAAGCAAAAGGAAATGGAACGGTTACAAGCTGAAGCTGAAGCACAAGCCGCTGCAGAGGCAGAAAATGAGTCTAATAATAAAACAGAGGGAAAGAGTGAACTGGAGGAAAATGAGGTTGTTGCAGAAGACGACGATGATGTGTTTATGGATGCCTCGGAAAACTCTCTTGTGGAACAACAGCAGCACCACCACCAACAGAATACTATTAAGATAAGTGGAAATAGTAGTAAAAATAATGACCGTGATAGTATGCAGCAGCTCGAAGAGTCGCAGTGGCAGCAATGCAGACCATCAGGAAATGTGGAGAATTGTTTGAATCCTTATCTCCAGAAGCCAATGCCTTTACTCCCGGGTCAGAAAACGAGACGAGGGAGTTGGGTAGCGGCATCATCAACATCATCTCAGTCCTCAGCTAGTCATCAATCTGAGCAGGGATTTTTCCCGGAGAGGAGGCGAAAAAGTTGGTCGGACCTGCCAAAAGATATTGATTCATTCACGTCATCAACTATGACTACTCCCTCCACAATTATGCTCTCGGGGAGCAGTTGTTCCGCCTCGCCAACAAGGAAACTATTCAACCCACTTCCACCGCCAAAGAAAATACGCCAGATAAATCTGGAGGCTTTTAATAATAATAATAACAATAACAGTGGCTCTGGCGAAGGAAATCAGAATGAGACCGCCACAGAGGGCCCACACAGGAGCAATTCATCTTGCGCTAATGGTTCCAATAACCATATTATCGCGGAATCCTGTCGGCACCAAGATGGAAATAATGATAAAGATGGAAAATCTCATATGACCCCAAGTTCCCCTGACAAGGTTAAATCTTCTTCTCAGAGAGAACAAGAGGATGAACTGAATGAACTCATGGACCAACTTTTAAAGGATGCTGCTGACGCATGCAGCGAATCCATGTCTAGAGCTGAACAATCCTCCTCCTCATCATCACCGAGAAAAGATGAGAGAAAATCTATTTCAACTTTGGAGGAAATGAAAATGGATGGAAAGACGTCATCAAGTGAGCAAAGTTGTAAACAAGATTTATCTTGCACGATAGTTGGGATCATCCCAAAACAGCAGCAGTCGCAGTCGCAACCAGCAGAAGCTGATCGAAATAATCAACAAAAACAGGAGCATAGGCCAAGTTTTGGTGGAACCACCTCCCCCTCCTCCAATAATGCGACTGCAGAAGAATCAAAAAGTTCACGAGATAACAGAAGTGCCGCAGTGGCAGAACTAGAAGGATCGACTTCGAGTCTCAAAGTTTTAAAAATTGTCAATGATGATGATAGTGGTAATGGAAAAGGAAATGTGGTGAGTGTGCCAAAAGATAGAAATACTTTATCCTCTTCTTCCTGCAATAAGCCCGAAATGATGATGCCTAGTAGCACTCTAGAGAGTTCAAAGAGAAGAAATAGCGGTAGTCGGGGAGCGTCCTCAATCGAAGATTTGATTGACTCGATCAATGAGTCACTGCCTGAGCTGGAGGCGAGTTGCGGCGGTGGTGGTGGTGGTAGCAGTGCTGGTGCAATGACAACGACCACGAACTCGTCCTCCGTTTCGGATGGAAAGCCAAATGGGAGTTCATCTGAAACAGGAAGTCCTGCATCATCCATACCAAGTCCCAGTCCCGGCAGTCCAACACCTCCAGTTTTATCCGTGAGCTTGAAAGAGACAAACAGCGATGATTGTGGTGGCTCTTCATCTGCATTTCCCGTGGCTGCAAAGAGGCATCATTTACCGAATAAACAGCAAGTGGAGGAGTCCCTCTACGAGAATCTTCCTGCAATGATGATGACTCTGCCGGGAGGAGTGGGAGTAGTTGTAGGAAATGATGAAAAAGTGTCTCCATCATCACCATCACTTTTCACTTACAAAAATAAGGGAATGGGAGAAGGTGAAAGTAGCAACGGAAATATCCCACCTTTGATATCGACCACAAACGAGGATGACACTCGTTCAACTCGCAGAGAAGTTGGTGGTCGAGGTGGTGGTCTTGGTCTGCGACGTGATAATAATAACGATGAGGAGGACGATAATGAGGAGCACAGTAACAGCAGCTCTCATCAACCTTCCTCCCTCAGTAGCAATGACTCATCTGAAGTTTGCCCTGGAAGTAGTAGTAGCCCACGGGAGGACAACATGAAAAAGTACCAACTCCACCACCACAATCGCAATCACGAGCACGACCAACAACAGAGCACTACTACTAATAAAAGCACAAATACTAATAATTTTAAGGATAATTATAACAAAAATGAGGAAGACCAAACTTCTTCCCTTACTTCTTCCACTGTTACTACTACAGTTACTGCTACTAGTACTAGTACTACCACTCTTCCTTTTGACGGTAAAAGTTCTTCTCTTTCCTTTGATACTTTCACCGACAACCAAACAAGTGAGAGCTGCATCAACAACAAAAACAACAATAGTCAGACTCAAACTCAAAGACACAATCACAATCAGGGCAATAACGGCGATGAGAAAGTCGTTGTTGCGAGAACACGTAGTTCTTCTTCTTCCTCTACATCATCCTCTGCAGTAGGAGCTTCAAAGAAGGACATGAGAAAAAAGTCTGAAGGTGAGAATTCTTCGGGATTATCAAGTGACGATGATGAGAGGACTCTGTCACCCTCATCTTCTGTACTATATGACTGGTTCTCACGATGGAATGGAATTTTACTCTTTGCATGCTATATCATTGCTTTCCTTCAGTCTTTTGCTACGTTTGAACTTTTACCTGGGTTTGGCATCTTTTTAGCAATCCTTGTTTTCTTTGCCTATCTTCTGTAATTCAAACAATTATATTAATTATTTTTTGTTGTTTAAGTTTTATTTTTTTCTTTTTCCTTGAGTGTAATTAATTAATAATAAGAATATTATCACAATTTTATTTTTTTCTCTGATGCACATTTGCATAATTATCACTTGCAATTTTTGAACTTGCATTAGTTTAACATAAGCGGTTATTGGCCTTCAGGTTCATTTTCAAAATATCAGTTTGTGCCATCATCATCATATTCATTACTACCTACCTTTATTATGTGAGAATTCAAATCGGAATCTTGTCAGATTGTCAACTTTGTGTGCATCTTTAATTTGCATGCATGCCAAAAGTGCAACGAGCTTTAAGGTTCAATTCTATCAGGGTTTCTTTCCAAATCAAATCGGATTCGGTTCGGATTACGAACAAATTGGGATCAAATCCAAGAAATGATGTAAGAAAATTGTCTCCTCATTATCAAAAGGAATGTGAAGTGTTTATAATGAAATCGAGGGAAAATTCTGATTTTTTATTGAGGGTATAAGCTCTACAGACATTACAGAAAAACAAAGTAGTCGTAGTTTAACTTGATTTGATCATATCCAATATAAATGAAACGTTTCTTTTTTTAACTTCAAACAAGTCAATAAAGATAGTCGAAATTCGATCGAAAGTAATACGTAATGTAATGTAATGCCATAAAAACCTCCTCAAGGAAAGTATAAAGCAGCTTATCTTACCAGTACATTCGCCAAAAAGAAAGAATTCGCCCATTACCCCAGTATATGGAAACAGTGGTCTAGTCAAGAAATTGAGCCAAAATAACTAAATAAAAGAATTTGAATCATGTTATGGAAAGCTTATGGAACAAAATGATAGTAAAAATGAAGAGTATCTATAGTTGACGGGGAATCAGTTATGAATATAATTGGTAAATGATCTGAATGAATCTGTAGAATGTGTAATTGAGTTGGTTTTGTTTTGCGGTTGAAAAAATGCAAAGCAGAATTTTTAAATAGTTTACGACAGCGTTGGCTCGATTATTTAGTGGTTCTTTTCTGGTAAATACATACAAGGATCATCATTTGGTGAACTTCCAAAAAACCTCTTCTACTCAAACTAAAGAATATACTTATTCTTTACTATCTCCACAGTTGTCTTTTAAAAATCCTAGAATTTTTCAAGAAATTCATGATCCAAAGCTCCACGGAAAATGTTCTTCGTTCGCCTCCACTCTACTCAATCACCGTATTCAACCGTTTATTCTAAAAAAAACCATCTTAAAAATATTGTGAGAAGTAATGTAATGTGATGAGAGGAAGAAATTGCAGGGCAATCTTTTTCGGATGAGATGAAGATATTCCCATTTCAAAAACTTAAGTAGACAGAAACAGTGTAGCATGTAGGATTTCAGAAATAATTTAAGATGACAGGAAGTTTGCGTCCATTTTGGATGTAGGTACTTAATTCCCATCAACTATACTTACCATCCTATAATAAACCAGGAAAGGAAAGGAGGGTGTCATTCTAGCTTAGTAGAGGTGCATGCACTTGTGCAAAATATTGTTATTATTATGCACAAGTATGTCTGTTCAATGTCGGATTAAATTTTTTTCTTCCCTCTATATCTTCCTTTATTTGACTTTTCTCCTATATGAAAAGAATGTGACTTGCATTTATTTAGAGTTCAAAAACAGAATGATAATGCAAGCTAGAGGACCTTTCCCCTTTATCGGACGATGACACTGCAAAAAAACTCATTTTTTTTTGCGAATGCGTCATTCACGAAAAAAATCAAGTTTCAAGTTTTGAATGCAATTTTTTAAAATGCAGAAAAATATGGAACAAGACCAAGAAAGAAAGACCGAATGAGGGTACGGTACGACTTTTTTTTGTATATACATATATTTTTGGGGACAAATTTTTTATTGCGGAACTTTTTGTCATGCAAAGTTTTATTTCATTTCGTTTCACGAGAGAAAAAGTATTTTCATACGTTCTTTGACACTTGGATATAAAAAGAGATGTAAAGTAAATGCGCCTTCTTCTCTTCCTTCATCGCCTCAAACACATGCCGTGTGTTTTTTTAACAGTCAAGTCAGAGTCAGAGTAAGTACTCCATACCTAGATTTTAATTTGGGGAAATAAGTATTTTTTCTCGGGGAAAATCCCTAATGTTTCGCATCTGTTTCACTAAATTTGTTTTTCTTGGAAGGAAGAAAGAAGAGGAAAAAAGGATAATTAGAAGTTTCCTCCTTGCTATGTTTGTGTGTACTTTTTTTGCTAAGCTAATTACTCCGAGTTATAGTTTATGTTTTCGGGTAAAGCGCTATTTGCTATTACTATTATTATTACTGTTACTATATTTTTTTACCCTTTTGTACATTACTTTTTTATGGCGAAAGAAAAATGCCGTATTTTTTCTTCGTAGAAGATACATTAGGGAGATAGAAAAATTTCGTCGTCAACTTGTGCGTGTGGCTTAGCTACACGTCTATGCTCAACGTGTAACTTTGTCAGTTAGAAATATCGACGTGTAACGTGTAGCTCAATGGGCGACCTGTAGTTC
>JAHZMX010004367.1:0-23731 GCA_027743895.1 Seira musarum
CCCGAACCAATGCAAAAGGATGATGATGGTTATATGCAAAAAAACACATACCACAAAAATAAAAGGGATGATTACCCTTTCTTTCTTATTTATGAGTAGTTGTACGTGTGCACCAACCAAAAAACTTTTTTTTTGCGGAAACAAAAACACTGTGAACAACAACAAAGGGCTTTAACGTAATGGCGTTGTAAGTAAACTGTGCAAAAATCTACATTTTCATCGGTGAATTTCGCCTTAGATCTAGGGAAATTTTGTGCATGCATTTTATTTTTATTGCAAAACCGTTGCGTTCATACTACAACTGAGGATGGGCTTTAAGGGACAGACAAGTGGTCAATAAAAAATGGGGGAAAATTGGACAATAATGAAATGCATATAGTG
Source organism: Seira musarum (assembly GCA_027743895.1). Taxonomy (NCBI): domain Eukaryota; kingdom Metazoa; phylum Arthropoda; class Collembola; order Entomobryomorpha; family Entomobryidae; genus Seira; species Seira musarum. Next base: position 382 of record JAHZMX010004367.1, read on the forward strand.
CACACAGAGAGGTTTCAATTCCGATGCCCAGGACTTTTGCCGTTTCTGTTTTCTGCTAGGATTTTTCGAAGAAAAACAGGAAGAAAAAAAATACTGAAGTGAACACAATTAGGAAAGAATAGTGGCGTAGAAATCAAGTATGCATGATTGTTACAGTTTTACAATTGTATGCATTATTTACTCGTCTAGGATGCAGCAATAATAGAAAAAGGAATGAGGCTAAACTAAAGAGTAAAAGGAGTTCAGAAAAGCGAATAAACGAAGCTAATTCACAAACTTGCTTGTATGTACTCTAATGACTTCGTCTTCAGGTTCCATGAGTTCAATTTGTCTCTAAAATGGCTTTTGTATGCTTGAATATGAGTAGGTAGAAAGAGAGAGAGAAAAAACTTGTAAAGGACTGTAAAATAAGGCCGGCGGGCAAAAACGCATAATGAAACAGAACGGAGGAGGAGGATAAACGCACGACACGACACACATACCTTTAGTGTGGTACATACAAAGATAGAATATTGCTGTGGGCTCATTTTCCGAGAAAAAAAAGTAAGACTCGCATTAAAAGAATACTCGAAGAAGGAAGTGCGCTTAAACTTCACCATAAGTTATAAGTACTCGTGTTTTGAAGGATACACTTACTTTTGGCCCACAAAACTTGAGCAGTGGTAGAAAAAGGGGCATAGTCATCATGATGATCATCACTATCACCATCTTCTTTGCCACTACCACCACCAAGCATCATGATCATCATCGAGCCACGCCAGCCAGCAGTAAGAACGCCGCCATCATCATCATCATCAACAACGTTTCCCAAGACAAGGGAAAAAAAAAGAAGTACCTTGAAGGAGAGCATGTACGTACACAAGATTGGTTAAAGCCCAAGAGAGAACTCACAAGTGGAATTATAGATTTTATTCTCTTTTCTCGTTTCCTTTGGCTGTGTTTAGGGAACACAATTCTAGCGTAAGTGCCTTGCCGCATATGAATAGGTCTAATGGAAAAGGAAAGCATTAGCACGTCTTGTAAGAGAATGTTCCACAGATATTAAGGCTTTACAGTCTTTAGCCAGAAGGTGTGTTTAGAGAACGGGGCTAATGGTTCAAAAAATGTTGAAAGCATCGAAGAAAATCTACAGGCGAAATGGGAGTCTTCACACACGCTCACTCATAGTCAGCGAAGGTCAAGCCAGGATAACACAAAATGTGTACTTTACTCGCTCAGTGAGTGAGTGAGGGAGTGAGGATATCGCTGAAAAAAAGGATCAGGATAAACTCTGAAATACTTAGAAAAGTATTAGACTCATGAGATCCTATTGTTTTAAGTAACTGCAACAGTTTCACGAACGATTGTGATTGTGACACATTGTGATCGTAGGAACATGCACTCCAAATCCTGTTTGCTTCTTGCCACCATACCATCACTATCATTAATTCTTGCCTGGCCTCTACGGGTTTTTAAAGAAATCTTTTCTGCCTAGTGCCATTCTCTATTGTGATCCACTTGAGTCTAATCTGAAGACATTAGTGTTGCTTCTTTTGTCCACTTTCTGGTAGGTAGGATGACATTGTGTTACACTACAGAAATCAAATTGCACTAGTGCAGCTACCAAAAATGTCAAAGAAAAGTAGACATATAAACTGTCTTTTCATTCGAGACACAATACCATAAAGCATGAGTGCAATTAAGTTCCATCTTGAATGCTCCACATAATCCCGAAAGAAGACAAGCAAGAAATACGAGATTCCCTTCTACGATTACGGAACTACTAGTAGAACAACAGCAGTAGAAATAGTAAAAGCAATGAAAATGCACAATAAGGTGTTACTGTAAACTGACATTTCACATTTTAGGGTTTTCACCGAGGAAAATAAATTCTGTAGTACTGCACTGCAACCCCCTTCCTCTTTCCAGGCCTTCAACTTTACCGTCCATTCATTCATCCCGTAAAAGAAATAAGTAAAAAGGAGCAAACAAGGGGAAAACGAAATGCATGAAGGTAAAGCCTTGTCAAGTCGCTGAAATATTACCGAGGAAACATGAAACCATAGAAAAAAATTTATCTCAATTCAGAAATCCACAAGGTTGGATAAAGTAAGTATAAAAATGGGGTTGGGTGAAAGAAAATGCATGCATGCTTCCAACAACTTTGTCTTTTTAGTCGCATCCTGAAGAAAACGCCTTCTACCAAGCAAACTTGCATACGAGAAAAATATGGAACTTTTAGTGCATATTTATCTTTCTTAGAGTACACCTTCGCAGAAGGAATATTTAGATACACTCAAAGGCCAGCCTTAAAATTGCATCTCTTCAAAAAAAAATAAAAACTTTTGGAACAATAAGTGGTTCCGACAATGGAACTCCACACAACATTTTTAACTGAACTGAAATTTCTCATTTTTCTCTGTTAAATACTCCATCCCTGAAGTGTTACTTACAGCTAAATTGGCTAACTTTTTAAGAAGTGTTTTGTTATTTGAAAACAAAAAACAATTTTGTGGCGCTTGCAAGTTTGAAAGGATGCTTTAAAAAATGTATTCGAGAACATTTCCATTCTACTTTTTCACATTTACCTACGTAGCTACTGTTGATTCCTGAGTGGCTTTTTAAACATCGCCCTTCTTAGAAATCGAATTACTATGTCTAATACCCAGCCGGGTTACTATTAGGTAGTACACCTTAATACATCTTGTTTCCAAACCTATGAGAATAATAGTTTTTTTAAAAGATATATGCATATTTGTAACCATAACCATGATAGTGAGATGGATTCATGTGAAAATGAAGGGAGCACGTGTGTTTAGAATGCTTTGCCAAGTCTTGACTAAATAACTTGAAATATGTCAGCCAAAGAACATGACCATTTTTATCTGCCTTCGAAACTGCACGAAACACTTCACTCTGGAAGAAAGGCTTTTGTTATGTTGCATTCCGTTCCGTTGGACGATGATATTTTTTTTCTTTCTTCTTGACTTACCAAATCTGCCTAAATATTAAGACCCTCTTAAAACTCTTCTCGTACAAGTTAAACAAGAAAAACGTTGCGCTGGGAATCTAAGGAGTGAAAATTGCTAAAATAAAATATAGTGCCAATGGGCTTTTCTCCCTCTATTTGTCAGCTAAAAAAGGAAACGATGTTGAGTAGTAGTTCTCTCTTTACTTATGGCTCCGAATATAAGAGTTTTTGCATTTCTACGTCGCGCCACAAACAATAACATCAAACATGTTGTCTACTGAGCATTTCCTAACAAAAACGCGTAATCGGATTGAACAAGACACTTTTTTTTGTTTTTATTTATTAAAAGTTTCAGCATTACTTTACTTTGAGTCGCATAAAGCTTTTAAACGAGGAGACAAGACTACTACAATTGAGATATCATCTCATGTGTGCCTCTTCTCTACGCTCCATTCCACTCGGAGCTTCTTTCTTCTTCTTCTCGTATTTCCACAGAAAAAAAAGATGCGAAAGTATAGAATCAAAGGAGTATATTATGCATAAGCTAATGTATGTATGTGTGTATGTATGTTTTTTTTTGTTACCAGGTTTATCGCATAGTTAATATTGGATCATGCTTACAAAACATATAGCTCTTCCTAACAATCACTGACAACTGCCATGTCAGATTACAGTGGAAATAGGAAGAAAGATTGATACTTTTGGTGGGCAAAAAAAGTAGATGAGACAGTAATAAAAAGAGATCAGAAGGATTAATGACAACATTGTATGTCGTCAAGACAATTATTGAGTTAATTATATGGCAACTTACGGGAATGTTGTTTTCTCATGTTCTCTCCGCAATCCTTTCAACGGATGGACGGGTTGGTGGATTTTTTTTTTCACTGCAAATTTTTTTTATTTGAAATTTGTCTTTTGTGAATGAATGTTATTTAGAATTGTTGTTTATGAAACTAATATTTTAAACTTTTAAAACACGTTCTTCTTCTTATATCGTTGTGCACTTTTTTTTCTTGTTCTCTGGTTCAATATTGTGATGCTGGGAGACCAGCAAAATTGAGCACGCCTCCGCAATAAACAAGCGTACAGTAATATGGCAAATGATTATTACACTCGTTGATGTTCTACCACAAAAAAGTAGCGGGACTTTTCTACGTTAAGCTTATTTTTTCCTAAAAAAAAGTATTCTCCTTGAAAGTTTAGTTGGTTTCCCCTGACACGAAAAAAAAATTTCTGAACTTTTTTTATCAAATAATTACTTGAAATGTTCAAAACGATGAAAATGTTCACTTCTTGGATTTTTTTCTTCTCTATTTTTCTCCACACCCAATGTCAAATGAAATCTGCAATTAAAGAAAATACATTTTTAGTTTTAATACGCAATCGCAGTATCACTTCTCAATTTCATATAAAAGATATTACCCAACTTTATTTTTATGACAAATGGTTTCAATGCCATTTCTATACAAAATGAGCTAAACACGTAATCAAGATGGCGATAATTGCTCCTTTTACTAATGTAGAGCGATAAAAATTGTCGTTGTGAAACAAGGTACACTGGTATGTCCTAGATCCTCGGCATTACAGAACAAAGGAAGAAAATAAAAACGTAACGACGCGCTGATCTCATCAGATCAGCACAAAGCAAATAAGTATTTTCCAGCGGAAGCAGAAAACATAAAGTGAGCGAAACGGGAGAAGCAAAAAATTTTTTGTGCTGATTCTTATCAAATTTGTCAGTTTTAGTATTATTGCCCGAAATTAGTTTTCTACTTAATAGTGTAAAGTTAATATGATTCGTTTCCTTTCTATGTCATTTTATGAGGGATATTTGTAATTACGCGTTTGCTTGCGAAATCCACACCAATCAATTTCGCTTCGATCATGTGATGTGATGCAAAATACAATGAGCAAAATGATTTTGCTGATTACAAATAATTAAAATTTCTTTAATGTTTGATCATTAAAATAATGCTTGGAATAAATTTCAATAGATTGATATGAAATGGAGACGTACAAAATTTTCCAAAAATTTTCCACTTTGATTTGATGCATTCAGCTTTACAATGTTCTTTCCAAAATAAGCATTCCCAGAAACCGTTATCAAACGTAGAGATAATTCATCACAGAATTTAATTAATAGGAGACAAAGGAGAAGTAGATTTTCATCCGAGCCGAAGCCGACTGATAATTACCAAAGAAGGATGATGAGGTGTCGAAGAAACTCTTTTATGCCCACTTGAGAAAAGTATCGAATGCTCTTCTTTTCCCATTACTTTGTCTACACGTAAGTATGTATGTATATGAGTGCTTACAATAGCGTCAGCGTCACATTCGGAATTCAAATAATACCCTCATACTTACTACAACTTTACTTCATTTCTGCTTGTAACATTGTCTTAATATGTCCGTCGGTCCATCCATTGCCAATGAGCATGTCACTTCACATGACAAAATAGCTTATTATATTTCAGGCCTACAAATCCACTCACGACGCTAAAATTAAAATATTTAATGTTTGTCCAAAAACATTCCTTATTTACCAAGAAAGTGCGTATTTAAATAGTAACGTCACTTCTAGCTACGTTTCCATAATGTAATAACATTTTTTATTTTTTACTTGGCAAGGTACACCTCTAAGTTTTCGGAAAGACCTATTCATTTAGTTTATCCTCAATTCTTTGGCTGGCTTCCTCTCTCAACTTTCCGTCTCCTTTCTTATTACTTCCCCTTGACAAGGAACGACGAAACTTTGGGGATGGATGTGAGTGAGTGAGTGAGTGAGTGAAGAGTTAAAAAAACGGAATGCAAAACTTTGCATTAAAGGCGCAATTCCCTTTTTGTAATCCAACAACAATAGTTTTCTTCATCTAGTATCTGGACTGGAGTCTTTGCATAGAAACTCTTCACACTCGAATCTTTTTTTTTTCTTTTTTTCAAACTTCATTTTTTTAAAGAAAAAAGTTTATAGTTGGCACTTGTAGTAACTGATTAAAAATGTTGAATAGCTTACGTTACACTGGGATACATTCATTATTATAATTCTCCGTCTTCAGAGACGCTTACACAACCCGTGTATTTTTTTTCCTAATTTTCTTTCCCGTCTTTTGCATATCATCTCTGGGACTATTCTTAATTCATGAAAAACAATTTGTTTTTTTTTTTTTTTTTTCATGCATTAAAGCTTAAATTTTGAAACTTTAAAACCATGAGACGAGGATGAGAGGGAAAAACGATTTGGCAATTGTTTTCAACAATCTCATTATGTTCCTCAAGATTACTCTTTTTTTTTCATTCTTTTGTAATAATATAAACTCTCTGAAAAAATGAATCCTTTTCACTTACGTACGTACGTACTTACATCCGAGAATATAAATATTGTGGACGTTTGAATTATGAATATTTTCATAAATCTGAAATCTAGGGCAACAGCTTTAGTTTTCTCTTAATTGATGTTTTCTAGCAAGTTTTTTAAACAATAACGTCCATCTTTTTACCTCGAGCGTTTTTTTTTCAAGATGACTTTTTTTGTCTTTGTATTCTTGAATCTTAATTACTCACGATGAAATTGCATCTTTTTTGTTTCGTTTCAACTTTGAAAATTTTCATATTATAAAAAAGGCTGTGAAAATGTGATGCATGCATTCATTGTAATTGTGAACAAGCCATAGCGTATTTTTTTTTCTCTCTTCTTCTTGTTCTTCTTCCTCGCGCGGTGTGTGGCAAGTAGCATGGCAGCTCATTTAATACCGCTTGAAAGAGGAACAACTATTTTTATCCGAAGATAAAGCCACTTTTTTCTACTTTCACAAGGATCCTCCGGATTGTTCAACTTAACCGGTTAGTGGGAAGACATTTGAGGCCTCTTATCAGATGATGAAAATGGCGATGATGATTTAGCATCCAAAAAAAAGCGCTCCAGTTTTTTCCAGGGATTTTTTTTTGTGTGAGACAAGTTTATCCAAACCTCCCACATTTCCATTTTTTAGCCGGAAAATCAAGATAGATCATGAATAGAAAAAGACGATGCTTTGTTATGGAGTGCAAGTCTGATGTAATGTGTACATTGTTAAGGAAGAATAGAAATAAAGCTATCTCTAGAGTTGACCATGCTTTTGTGAGATGGGAATCAGCACTTGATGTGCAAGAGCTATTGTGACATGTTCAATAGAATGAATTAAAAGAGAAATTTAGCCTAGCCGCACACAGGAAAAAAAACAAGTTGTGGAACTTCTACCTGAGTTGAGTTGGCGTACAGAAGTGGTTTATGTGGTCTTGGTATGGTATTGTTAGATGATGATGACGACGATGATGATAAAACTATAGCAAAATAGTGATATCAAAATTGTCTCCAAAGATTTCCATTTTTGACCACGACCAAAACGATAAAACACGGTTTGAGAAGCACAAAAGAACAATTATTCTCTTTACGTGTGTCTCGACGACAATCTTCCTTTTTTCCCTCTCTTTTTTTTGTCTTTCCTATATTTAGTGTGACTTTTCTTCCTCACTTTTTGCCGACAACTATCACGCACCACCAAAAGTAACAACAGCAGTCAAGTCAAGGAGTATTGAGGAATTTGGTGGACGACAAGAAAAACACCAATTGAGGAATGCTAATAGACGGAGATATATATGTGGCGTATTATAAATGGCTAAGACCAAAGCTGCATGTTTCCTTTCACTTCGCCGTGACTTTTGTTCGAAAAAGCGTGAAAAACGAGTGAAACACGCGAAAACACTAGAAACATTTTCACGGCGTAAATGAGATACTTTTCTTTTTTTTTCTTATTGGCAAAAGAAAAGGAAAAAGCTGAAAATGAAAGGAGTCAAAAAGGTATTTTTTTCTCTCTTTTTTTTACAGAAGAGGTGGTAGAGAAGTCATCCGAGTGAACTCAATCTTACTTTGCTTTATGGTTTGTTTCTATTGCAAAGAAATATGTTGACTCGTGTAACGTTGTTGGTTTGAAATGAGAGAAAAATGAAGAAAAAAAAATATCTGTTTGAGGAGGGAGGAAAAAAATGATATTGAGTTGAGCCACACAACAACACAAGAATGCCGTATGTACAGCAACCAGAACGAGTCACAAGTCACAGCTACAGCTGAAAACTGAAGGTTTTTGCACTTAAACAGTTGTAGTAGTGGTAGCGAAAAAGGAGAAAAGACAAGAAGAGGCCAAAATTCCACGACCGCTTGCTCCAGACAACTGAGCTCAGTTTCGATGTAAGCTCCCAACCTTATTCCTTTTTTCCTGTCTCTCATTCCCCCATGTTCCGTATCTCACTGATAATGGTGTTCCCATATCATAAAAAATGATGCTAGTGCCTCTCGTTTTTTTTTCTTCCCCTTTCACCACCATACGTTCCCCTCGAAAATTCATGGAGCAGGGAAGTAAAAGAAAGAATGCAGCCGGGCAAGCATGGATGCATGCCACAGTCGGTGTCTTCTCATAGAAAGTCACTCAAACTGTATTTCACGGCTGGACTGTAGAACAAATATACATAAAGTAGTGATAGGAGATGAGGTGAGCTTTAGTTAGGGTTGTTTCAAGGAAAACAAACGAGAAATTTTGTATCATTGCATCATTGTTTGCTCCACGCTAGAATATTTTTCAAGCTTATTTAATTATATTAGAGCAGATCGTTGTTTCATTAAAGACTATAAAAATTTCTCTTTCCGTATTTCAATTAATTTATTTTAAAAGTGTCCATGAAACCGTGTTAATTAGTTAATTGTATGACTAGATACTTCAGAGATGAATAAATTTTATGTGAGAATTCTTGCCACCTGCCACTACGCCACGCCACCCACCTACTCCTGAATCTCATTTTGTAGGAATAATGCAATACTCCAAGAATTGATGAAGTCAGACTAAATCCCATTTTAGATTGTCGGGGAATACCTAAGACTGGTGGGAACAAAACTCTCCAGCCAACTTCATTACTATAAACGATTCTCATTCCTCTTTTGTGCCAATGGTAAAAGAACACACTTTTTGCTTGAAAATTTACAAAAAAAAAATCTTTAAAAAAAAGAAAGATGGAACGGACGGACGTAAGAATAAAGTGGGGCTTGTGATGATAACTTGAAGACATGACTCAAACTAAATTCGACGTTCAACAATCATCTTACACACAAATTTTCAGAGATTCTTTTTACCTCCTTTGGGCTTTAGTTAGCTCACTCTTTTTTTCTTTCTTTCTCTCGCTTTCTTTTACAATTCAAGCTTTCAGCAATTTTTTTAGGTTTCCACGATTTGTTCGATGGATTGGATTCTTAGATTTTTTTCCCGTCCCAGTCGGAGTCCCATTCCAGTCTCGCGATCATCAGTATTGCTTCCACTTACGGCATTTCCTTCCGAGAAACGTTGACTTCTCGACTTCCCAACAAAGATTACATGCACTACTCTCCTGATTTACGAAAGATACAACCTTAAAGATGCATTTCACGTTACTGAAGGAAAAGTGAAAGGGACGACAATGGAAAAAAATATTCTTCGTTTTGGATGACAATTCTCCCCAACTTTTCAGCACGAAAATGATGACGGGTAAAAGAAGTGAGTTGAAATGAAAAAGAACAAAAAAAGAGTAAAAAAAATGGGATGAAGGAAAGGGAAAAAATATATTCTATATGATTTGCTTTCTCATCCCTGCCACAATTTAGAAGAAGAAGAAGTTGAAGAAGATAGCTATTTTATGCCGCACCAAATTGCACGTGTATTTCTTCCCTTCTCCTATTCCACTCTCCTTTACTTTATAGGTGATCCAATGAATCAGTTATTTTCCACAAAAAAATATGAATCACAATCACAATGTAGCTCTATCTATTTTCTCTTTCTAGTTTGACATATTCACTTTCCTGTTAGATTTGAAAAGGAGGAGGGGATGAGAATAGGTACGAACGAAACGAAACGGGTCTTGGAATAGGTGCTACGATATCTATCTATGTAGAATGTGACCATGTCATAATAATACCGATTCCCAATCGGATCAACCATAAAGCCTCCATAAGGTTTGACAATTCCTTGTGGACTTCAGTCGCAGTTGCCAGCCAGAAAAAAAGATAAAGTTTGACTTTCATGCCTTCTTCTTTCCAAGCATCACAAGAAGACTTTGTTATATGGACTGTGTGCTACAAAATGGGCATCATTCCTGCAAATTTAAGTGAATTTATAGAAGTAATAATGGTACTCACTTATATTTTCCACCGAACCGCATAATGATTGCCCTACTCAAATAGAAAAAGGGTTAATATTCCTTGAAACTACTACAAAATCCTACTTTTTTTTCATTTTCCTTCTGTAAATTGCAATGAGCACGTGTGGATAGGTAGATAGGCGTAGGTAGCCTAAATTTCATGTAACATTTTGTCAGTTTGCAATCACTAAAGGGAAATGAATTTATGAGAGCATCGTATCATAAATAAATGGTTTTTCTCAAAATGCCTTGAGAGAGAGAGAGAGAAGCTAAAAATCCAACTTCCAATTTATTGATTTGCAGGCCCAATAAAATCTACCGTAAATAAATACTAACAGCAGTCTTTTGTCATAGGTAGCTTTCACCATTTTTAGGAAAAAGTCATTTTCCTGACATTATTGCTTTCTACATGAGAACATTCTATTTCATATGTGGCTAGTTCTTCACCGCATGTCATGCTCACTCACTCGGAAACTTACTCACGTCTTCAAATCATGACAAATAGAATGGTTATTAGAGTCTAAAAGGCCAACAAAATAAAGAACAACGAACACTAAATGGAGAAGCTTACTCTCTCAGTGAGAGCATGTTCAAACCCATGTCCAATGTTCATCTTCTCTTTTTACCCAACCAAAAAAGTATTGATTGGATGATAACAAGGACTATTACTATTACGTTTGACTATACTTGTACATAATACTACTTACTAACATACTACGGAACTGCTGACTTATTTTCCCTTGTAATCATCCTTTTTTCCCCGCGTAGACCAAGAAAGGATTGCAAAACTAATCATTTTTACACTTCATAAATCAAAAATCGGATTTCTTCAGCAAGACAATAACTTCAAGAGAAGATGAAAGAATATAAGGAAATTGTGTGTTATGAAATGATATCAGTCCACGAACATACACAGAAAAAAAAACCTTCCCGAAATTTTTCGTTACACGACCTAAACAACTTTTTGTAACTGGCTTTGTCCATGTACTGCAGAACCCCTCTATAAAAATACATCAAAAATTTTGGACAAATCGTTTTACAATTTTATCAATACTTTCTATTCAAACTACCATATTTTGAATTTCATTTCAATAAACAAAAAATGAGATTTTAATTGACATGTTCTACTTAAAAGTAACAATTATTTTCGAAGACGTGATGGTTGTTCTTACTGCAGCCTCACTGTAGCAATATCGGTAAAGGCAAGACAAACCAACGCTCTACATAAACTCCCACTTTATTAGATTGAAGAAGCTTCCTATTCTTGCCTTAATGACTCCTTAAATAACAACAATTCTGTTTAACTTGCCCGCCGCGCCGTCATCACCCAACGGAGTCGACATTTAATAAAAAAAAAGCTTGGAATAGGAATCCTCAGAAAAGAAAATTATGCTAACAGAGAAAGAGAGAGAAAGACCTTAGATTTAACCTCAGGGTCTTTCCCAATTTTCGTCATCCTCTTTTCAATATGCTCCAACGGAGAATCGTGGAAAAAGAAGAAATTGATGCTGATAATGATTATCATCAGATCGTAAGCTGGCTTTTTTTTTCTCTGAGTGAACTATCACACTTTACTTACTTCTTCCCCCGAAGGTTTTTTTTTCTTTTTCCTGGTGAGTGGAATCTGTGCGCAATAAAGGCAGCGAGAAAAAAACATATGCTTTTTCCCCGCTTCTTTTCTCAAGTGAAAGTGAAAAGGAAAGAAGATGTTGGTGAAGAATTATGATGAAACTCCACAAGAAATATGAATATGGGCCATAAAAAGTAGACGCAAGTAGCAACTTGCATCTAAGACTAGCTCCACAGATAATATTATACAAAGGAGCGTCATACCATCAGTGCACAATTCTGTAAGAAAAAAAAAAGGTTAGAAATGGAAAGTGCTCGTCTGATGTAGCAGCAATAATAATGGTGTAATAATCATAGCGAGCGATAGTGATGGTGGTTGGTGGTGGTGGCGGTGGTAGTGCTATATGCTACTTTGTGTAAAGAGTTTCAAGTGTTTTTTATTTCTGGGGGAAAAGGAGTCAATATGATTTCTCCGTCTCTTTAAGTATTTTCCATCTACCTATTCTTTTCTCTTCTAAGGAAAAGCTTTTCTTTTTTTTTCTTGAAGAAGAAGAATCGTAATATTCATCGTAATCCACTTAGAATGACAGACACCCATTATTTCAATATCTTTTCAGTTATTTTTGAATGCATGCATGCACGGCATTTTTTTTCCTGCAGGGTAGCTTCTTTCATAATGCTCTATATTTATTCGTAGCATTCCTACCTACACCTTACTTACTTCCTCTTTAAAATTCTTTTCCTCCATTCTGACTTTTTCTTTTCTGAATTGTTGGTTGGTAGGAATAAAGAATCGAAGCGGCGGCTCTATGTGTGTGTGTGTAAGAATGAGTCGGTTTAGACAGAACAAAGAATTCCTCAAATTTATATTCATGCCATTGCACCACAAGCAATAAAATTATTTTTTTTACTTAGCCTTTCTCCACGAACAACGAAGCTCAAATGGAGGAGGCAAAAAAAAGCCAAGGGAAATCCTTTCCGACTTTGCGAAATTGAAATAAAAATCAGCTCTGAATGCAATATAACCGCAATCGGAATGCTATTGTGAAACACAAATGACAATATTAAAATCATAAATAAGACGAAGACCATAACTCATTCATAATAAGATTGGAATGAGAGTATGGCTAAAGCAAACTTCAATAATTCATCATTGCATGACTTTCTGAGTACCTGACTTGGCCAAAAATTCACTAAAAATTCATAGCGTTGGCGTTGTCCACCGCTATGCAAAAAATTAAAATAGCTGGCAAAAGCACAGATTTTCATCTGAGAATGTGACATCTGCAACATGAAATTGAGGATTTTTATGATTAAATTTTCCTTTCCCATTCTCCTCTCCTGAAATAACGCTTGAGTAATTTTTAAAGTGTTCTTTAATAATTATGCACCCAAAGCTATTTTAAGGAATTGACTTGCATTTCCTTACTTTGTAACAAGATTTTCTTGAACGAAACAACCTGTTTGTGAAAGGAAGGAATATACTTAATATCGTAGACTTCACATCAACATGTCATAAAGTGTAGCAAAATATCTTTAACGTATCAAATTTGATTATTTATATCAGCTCGTGAAAATTGATGTATTTAAGAGCTTACCTCTCTCCTCACAATGAATGAAAAAAATATGACATGAAATTGTTATGCAAATAAGTATGGAGATGTGCTAAAGGTTGGAGGAAGAGATTAGGTAATTTCAGAGAGTTATTTCCTCTTGAGTGTATTTCATGCCCCTCTTGAAAATAAAAATTGAAGGCAGGCAAAAAAAGAGGGAATAAAATGGCCGAGGGCTGGCTGGTTCATTCCTAAAGTCATGGGAAAATTGAGCCAACAGGGCATAAAGCTGTTTAGCGAGCTCACTCGATCCAATCCACTTGATTCCTGATCTTTGACTTCTTCCACTTGAAAGATAACATTTAGTGTGCAACTACTACTACCTCAATATTTATGCCTTGGAGGAGAGGTGATATTCTTCATCGTTTCACCCTCTTTTTCTTGCATCTCTCTTGCGTGATTCCGTAATACAAAAATCTTCCATCGATTTAGGAAATATAGCGTCAGGAAATTCAAATGTATATCAAAAGTAAAACGATTGAATGAACAGGAAAATGACTGCAAAAAAGCGCTTTTATTGCTGAGAGTAAGTAAGGCGCTTTTTGTGTAAGACTTCCAAGATTTCCATGCCTACTGCACACGGTGAAACGTCTTTAATAACAATCACCACTACCACGTATTGGGGGGAAAATGGAGAGAATTCACTAAAGAGATTCAGACCGCATTGCTTTCAGTCAAAATACTCGTAAAATGTTGAGTGTAAAGATGAAGTGTGGTGTGTGCAGGAACAGGTTTAAGAGAATTTGCTTTGCTTGAAGAGTTGGTTGTTTGTAGATGGAGGCTCCACTGTAAATCTGAGCACGTTGATAGGTAGGTGATGGGAGGAAGTTGAAAGGAAAAAAAATCACAGTAAAAGCTTTTCTCAATCCTTTTATTATGAAAAAGACAACTCTCACTCACAGATTGAGACGCAAAAATATGTTTTGTATTTCCAGTGAAAAGGCCACTGAATCATGTAAACACTTTAATGGAAATGGAATCAACGAGCTGATATAACATGTTTCATCATATCATATCATCATGATACGGATCTGAAATGTTGAAAGTAGTAAGCAAGTTATCATATTTGTGCTTTTAAGGCAAAAATGATTCGAATGAAAAGAACAGAGTATTTTTCCTAGACATCCTAGACACAATACCGTTTTTTTAATAAAATATCTGTAGCCTAAAGAATAGTGTATCGGTTGTGCACTCCTAGAATCCTCTTCATTCAGTTGAGAGAAAGCATAAGTTTCGACACAATTGATAAAAATACATCATAATTCAGGGAAAAGTACAGAGAATGAAAGTAGCTATAACTGTCTTTCTTAGAACCACAATGGAAAAAAGGATGATCATTTAATACCAGTCACGGTTTAATTATATACCATGGATTTTCACATTAAATAATCCACATTTGAGTTTGTAGAATTGAGGCCAAGCCAAACAGTAAGTAGACGAGATGATGATAATCATCATCATCATCTCTGGACCACTCGAAAACATTACAAAAGGGAATTTCTGGGTTACTGAATGAAAACGACATCAGTTATCGGAGCATTTTGTGCTCAGCACAATCGATTAACCTGAAAAGAGGCACTTTGTACAGTATAATTTATGCAGGCATCGCTTTCCCTCGATGCAATTTCGGCTTGAGGAAAAAAATTGGAAAGTTTAATGAAATGGGCTAATGGTATAATGCAGGTTTAGCGTTAGCTTAAATGCCTCTTTCTTGATCCGCATCATCATCATCACGAGAAAAAGCAAAATGTGTATCGATTGGTAATCCAAGAAAGTATGATCCCGTTATGGCTTGGCTTGAGTGGTTTGCAGAGTTGAGTAAGCTTGCTTCATGGGTAAGAGGAAACATAAATAGAGTTTTTAATTGCTCGAGCGAAAAATTGGAAATACTAATGAACCACCTTCCAAGAGCAATGGATAGAGCAAGAGGTTTTTACAACGAGGCAAAATATTATTTCAAGGGTGTACTTGTGCCGAGATTTGCATGGCACTTAAATTCTCAAAGTTCGAGTACTTCATTCCATAGTTTGAAGAGCTAATAGCTAAAATTTTCAATACGTCCGTCCGTCTTTCCGGCATCAAAATGCAATCAGAGGTTGCAAGATTTTAAGATCACTCCTCAGACTTTTAGTCATGTAACTTCCAGCTACGTTCTCAAAACTATGTAACATCTTTATTCAATAATAGGTAGTAAACTTTTTCTAGGCATGTTTAGATTGCCCATTTTATAAACATCCATATTATGCACATACCTATAAATACTCGACTTTCTCTTTTCTTCTTTGGTAGAGCTATAGCAATACCAGTGGAAACGAACAGTCACTAACTTATTCAATACCTAAAGAGAGAAGGAAAAGAGCGCGGGTGGAAAAAGAGTTCCATGCCAAGTTTTTTTTATATACCAAATTAAAACTTGCCTGGTCTCTTGTTACATCCAGACACAGAGGGTAGATAAATAAGACCTTTTTAAGCTATATTTTCCTTGTTTCCTTTTTCAACATAAATATTTTTTCGTTCTTGTGCTAATTTCAGTCAGTTTTATTGAGCTGTATTGCGGTACTTATTTCCATTGATTTAATTTGATCTAGGGTAAGCAAAAGGAAATTCCGACTGGTTTTGCAAACGTGGTCTTCGGCTACTAGGCATGATGAAGGACGTAATATGTAGGTATGAACTGAAGGAAAAGTCAAAGCCACACATTGGCTTTTCTTTTTTGCAAAGTCGGCAAAGCAAACCAATATATTTTTACTTTATTTCCATAGTGGTCTTTCCCTAATCAATAGGATATTGAAGAAAAAAAAACTTTCATTTTCCTTGAAGTTGATGCCTTGAAAGTTGCAAAACCTTTTGTTCACTTCAATGGAACTAATTTTTCTAAACCTTTTTGATTGTGACCTCACTGCATTTTAAGTGTTCTCATTTGCAAAGGAAAGAAAAAAATTGCGAAAAAAAGGCTGACGGTGTGCATCCTTTAAATGAATTTCGTGTTGCATTCACATCCTAAACCTGATGCTCGTTAACAGTCTAGAACAGTAATAAACGTACCATATTGAACTCCCCCTCCTCGAGGAAATGAGAATCTCTGAAATATGCAGTAAGTGCGGATGTAATACATAAATACTTGGTTGCTTGTGTCATAGTTCCTTTGGGAGTTCCGGTTTTGGAATTAGAAATCACTCCTCCAGATTACTTATAAATGTACCTCATGGCTTCAACCGAGCCCTCTTTTCTGCTACTTCAAAAAAAAATCATTCTTGTTCGTTCCCTCCTTTTCCTCATCTCCCTTTTTCCTTAACAAATGCAGTAACAATGGATGACTTAATTTTACTCAAATTACATCTGTGAATCAATCTCTGGTACCTTTTGTTTATTTTTAGTCTCAGGGAAAGAGAGAGGGCTCAGCATAGACTAATTTTGAAAGCTGCTCATGTGTCCATTCCCTTAGTCCTGATCCTGCTCCAATTGTGATTGTGAGCAGCAGCAGCAGCAATATAGCAGCTGAAGCTGAGTGGGTTGTGTTTGTAGTAGTGCAGTGGCAATGGTAATTGCGAATTCAATTCCGTTAAATGAGTAATAGGAGAAGAGAACACATACGAAGCTAAAATGAAAATTTATAATGGGGATAAAGTTATTCATTTCCCAGAAGGAAAGAAAAACACCATCTCCGTTTTTTTTTTGATTGTGTATTATAATGGCAAAATACAAACAAAAATGCGAATCCACCCTAAATTTTCTCTTGATTTTCGAGTAACATCGAAATCATAAAATGGAAGTCCATAGAGAAATGAGATATTATACATCTAATTTTGAGTGCCAAATAACAATATCAAGTACATAAGTACACTTTTCGTAATCACGTCGAAATCATCATTCCCATCCAATCATGGAAAAGGGTTTTTTCCGCTACGTTGATTCTGACTGATTACGTAAGAGCATTTACATTATCCCAGATTTTAGCTTATGGATCGACTAGCCAAGCCAAGTGATGTGATGTGATATGTGTTTGCATTGCAGTACGTATGTTTGCAGCTCTGTATTCGACAACCAAAATTGGGGGAAAAAGAGCTTAGCAAATTGTCGACAGAATGGTCCAGCCCAGCCGGTCAACAGAAAGTCCTATTTTATTTGCATAAGCCAACCAACTCATGCAGACCACAGTTTTCATTTCAATACACTAAATACACCATTAATAGAACTGCATGAAAGAGACTTTCCCTATGAAAAAAAAAATTGTAATGCCAAAAAATAAAGGCTTGAAAAAATTATGATCATTCCAGAAAAAGAATTGAGCATCTCTGATATTTTTTTTATAAAGGAAGCAATACAAACGAGCAGTGTTTTTTTAAAAGCCCAGCTTATGGTCTTCATGAATAAAAGAAATCAGAAGTAGGTAGGTAGGTTTGGTTTTTTTTATCATCATAGAAGCTGCAGTGGAACTGCATAGGAAGAATCTTATACAATACAACGCAATTATTTATGACCTTCCACCGAAACTTCAACTTCAACCCGAATTTTTGTTAAGGAAGCTGTAGCAATACAAGTACCATTGCTAAAGACTTCTGCTACTACTGCTGCATCATTCAGTCAAATAAGTATATTTACTTAATGGGCAGCGAATTCAGCGTATTGTTAACTAAATAAAACGGAAGCAAAGCATAAAGGGATTGATTGGATTGCGAGACATCGTACGTTTTCTTGGAAGTCGAAGTCAAACTTTAGGTTCCACCAAACCCATGGACAAAAAAAAATATTGTTCCTAGTAGAGAGCCGTGGAAAACAAGATGAAATGAAACGTGGTAAAAATATATATGTGAGGTGCACACACCCTTTCGTCTTGGATGCTATTGGATATGAATGTAAAGTTTTTTAAAAGTTGAGTTGAATATGTACAAGGAAACGTGCATTGAAACTAAGAAGTAGCGTTGTTCAATTGCAGGACATTGAATTTAAATGCATCCATCTCTTCTTCTCCTCCTGATATGTTGAAATACTTAGGGATCCTCGAAAAAAAACGCTCACATGCATGCATAGTCTACTCTACCCCTAGAAGATCAACTCCACTCACATGGATCATAGAAAACATTACTTTTCACATTTCAATGCATCCTCCTCGTCCCAAACTGAAAAATGCATTAAGAATGCATGAGTGATCGCATACATTATCCAGTTTTGGTACACTTCGTTTTTTTTCCTTTCAATGAGACGGATTTTGTGGATCCGACAATACTTTAAATTTAAGAGTCATCATGATTACATACAACCATATACAAATGGATTTGATTCGGGGCCGGATTGAAAAAAAACATGAGAACGATTATTGAATTTTTCATACATACCCTAACTGATTTTCGTTTCCAAGTCACCCGAATAAAATGTGATTCGCCCAAAACCTGATTTTATTCTTTTTGTTCTGTGAAAAGAACCATTTTGTTGCATTGCATCCACTTAATTGTGCAATGCAGAAAAAATATATTGGTATTTTAGTAGTTGTACTACAAAAGAAGTTTGAAGTTGCTGATAATTTCAGCGATCAGAAACGAAATCAACGATCAACATCAACATCGACACCCAAAACATCACTTCGTATTTAAATCCATTTAAGACATGAAATGCATTATATTATAATCATTATTATATCTAGTATCACGAGTTAAAATGTACAAATACAAACGCGAGTAATCTACAAAGATACATATAAATTGAAAAAGTTGTGATCACAAGTTATCCCAAATGTTTTTTTATCCTTTTCGCTTCGAGCCAGTTTTTTCTGAGAGGAATCATCAGAATGTTTGAAAGGAAAAAAAAGTAAAACTGAATAGACACACAGAGAGCTAGAGCTACCTCTACTCCCAAGTTGCATTGCTTTTTTTTTGTTTGAAAAGCGTGAGGCTGAGGACGATTCGATTGGCCCTTTCACATATCAACCTTCTCTCTTCTTCTTTGGTTCAAAAGCTAAAAACGCTTGAAATTTCTTCTATTGCTGCAGCATCAGCACTGTAACTGTAACTGTTACAGGTTTCGTTTCTTCGACTCAAATGGTTCGTTCTCGGTTGGTGAGCCCTGTCTGCTTGTCTACATGTCGTTGTCGTTGTCGCTCCGTGCCCTTTACTTTTTCCTTATATAGCGTAAAGAATTGAGCCAATGCATATGATTAAAGATTAGGAGGAGGAAAGAAGTTGAGAAAAAAGCATGATAATGCAAATCAGCCCATAAAATTTCCCTTGAAACTTATTTCTTCTTTTTTTCTTCTTCCACTCACACACTATTGGAACTACTTATACTTCTCAATTCCTTTCATTTTTCTTTACTGTTGCACTGTTCGAATTACACGATTATTCTGAAGAAATGGGAAAGTGAAGGAAGAAAAAAATATCGTACCGGCATGGCAATGGCAGTAGCAGCGAAAGAAAAAAAAAGAGAGGGGAAGTTGTATAATGTGCATGTGCACATTATTCAGAAATCATGTAAGAATAATGATACTTAGGAACATTCATGGACTTAAGCAGTAGTTGAATGTAGTAACATTTTCTTCTCCAAAAAAAATGTGATTGAAGCAGCCCAACTATCAACTATAAACCACGTAATAATATGCTTGTAAAAATAAGCATAAAAACTGAATGTACAATTTGAAAAGAAAAAAAAATTAAAGAAAATCGAGCTCTGCTTTCAAACCGGGGAGGCGTACAAGTAAACTTGGATTATCTTGTAAGCAAACCAAATTGCTCTACTATGCATGATTTTATTTTGATGCTCTGTTGGAATACAAAATTTTTGTTACTGACAATGAGAGAAAATATACATACTTATTTATAGTTTCCTTTCCATTATTGCCGTAATCAGAGATAAAAAATGCCAAAATTTTTTTTTTCTATTCAGAGAGAGATGCACAGCAGTTCACATTTTCAATGAAGTAATAGTAATGACTATGATATAATGTGAGATGGGGCATAATCAAACTTGCGTGTTTCTAAAAACTGCCATCCCACAAGAAGATGAGACACAAATTCTTATTACATGACAAAATTGAGCTGGTAATGGCAATGGGTTTCGAATGGGTACTTCAACAACTTAAAGTATTTAAATGGTGAAAGAAATCCCACAAGATTGCTGGGTAAAAAATTTTTTAAAGCCATTTGAATCCTTTAAAGTCAATGTTTGCATTCTCTGATTACAAGCGCATCAAAGAGAAAACCTTAATCCTAGGGTTTTTTCTATAATTTGTGCTTAGGAATCGAGAAGATTCTGTATTTTCGGCATTCCACGCGACACAATCAAAATAAGATTGCGGATGATCCATGTTAAGTTTCAAAGGAAATAAGATGGCACTCTTGCATAACATTTGTGGAAAAAAGAAACTGTCAGTTCGTCATTTTTTTACGCTTCAAGTGCTCATCAAAATATAGAGCTGCCTACTTCAATGACGTCCCGTCCTATACTAAACAAAAGAAATTTAATTTACTTATTGCTGTTTTGAGGATCATGTAGCAGTGATCATTACCATTAGTCCACACTTCGCACGCATTAGAAATGAAACATGCTGAGTTTTCGTGGTTCGGGATCGTCTTCAATTTGAGCTAATAAAATAACAGTTGTTGATGATGAAGAAGAAGGAACAATACTTACCAAGTTCTTTGAAAAAAATTTGAAAAGACGAATCATCATCGAAAAAAAAGACAGTTATGGGGAGGACAAGAACGTTACATATCGCTAAATCGGAGAAGGGAAAAGAATGATGCATGATGAGGTAAGATTGCAATAAAAGTAATCATGATGATGATGGTGAAGCTTGATGAGTAAAGAAAAATAATGGTCTTACAAAAAAAAAATTTGAAGTGGAGAATAGGGAGAGACGGTCAATGCACCTTTTCCTAATGCTCACGACAAGAAAAACGCTTGCTCGCTTGCTCATACCCGTACACATGTAACATGTATGTATGTAGCTCTAGCAAGTTTACATAGGAAAAAGAAGAATCTATCTGGTTCTGGTTTTCAAAAAAAAAATCTCCCTTCTTTTATGCACTACTCACAAGAAAGTCAAGTCAGCAAAGGTTTTTTTTTTCAAATTCTTTCTTTAAGGTAGGTTGGAATGGAATGATACTCAAAGTCTCACACTTTGTATGTATCATGATTCATGATGAAGTTGTTTCGAATGTTAATGCTCACAAGTAAAAAGAAAAAAGATTCTCTGTCGGAAAGATAGTAATGATTCTTCTTAAAATGACAGTTAATATTCACGCTGAGACTAAAGCTTTGTGGACCATCAAATGAAGCAACTGGTGAGGTAAATTCAGAAACCATATTGGTCTGGCCTCAAATGTAACCACAGAAAAAAGGAGAGTGTAAAAAAAAGCACTCGCGAAAGTGTTAAAATATTATGAACTGTGTAACACTAATGTAATGATGAATGCACCTACTCAAATCCGTCTCAAGAGGTTTAAGGAAAAACAAACATTTTTCATTAAGGAAATTGGATCTTGTGATCAGATCAGTAATGATCACCCACACTTTTAAAAAAGAGAAGGAGATTTAGGTACGACGACATGTGTGTACTTACTTATTTTGCTTTTGAAGTTTTTTTTCAAACCTTCAGTGATATATTGGCTCACAACAAATTGGAATGACAAATTGTCTTGAGACACCGTTTAGCATGAATTCGAGTGTTGGCTGTGTTCCCATTATTCAAATTATTTTATCCGGAAAGAAATCGCTAGACTATTATTCATATCTCATAACTAGCTAGACATTTGTATTTATATGTACCATAGTGGTAATATGCATGCTCCATGGCGTAAAGATTCTCCCACGGGAGAGTTTTGTACGGCAACATAAAATTCACTCACTGATTTTATTATGTTTGTCCGCTCTATAGAAATATAATAATTCAAGTAAAATTTATTTATAGAAGAAAAAAACGCCAATAAATACCTATTTCAAATGCTGCTGGAAGTTCTAAAAACAGATACAAATTTATGGCTTTATATTTATAGCACATGAATTGGGAATGATAAATACTGACTGACTTACATATTTTATGCTGATATATTTGGCAGCAAGACGAATTATGTCTTGAATGTCATGTTTATTTCGCTATTTCTTTACACAATAAATGAAGACGGAGAAAATATGCATTTACCATTAGGCATGAATTCAATTTGCCAAACATGATGCTCACAGTTGGTTGTTACACAGCAGCGGTCTGTGCAAAATCAAAATCCCCCGATCGTTTCTTTTTTTAGAAATACAATTTATTTGAGTTAAAATAGTTCAAATTTCCGTGTAAAATCGTGGAAATTTTCTGCGAAAATATCAACCTCGATCTATATAACAAATCGTAGGAGTAGCTCGCAAAATAGAATTGTGGAGGAAACGTAGCAGTAATAACCTAATAAGTACGATGAGATTGGAAGGAAATACCATGAATTTGTTAGAAATGATTTGAGAGATGATTTGTTCTGTGTCTGAATGGGACAATCAAGATGAATACAACATACAAACGTTGTAGAATAACTAAAGGACACATCTTCCTACCTTTTGTTGTTGTTTTAAGAAGGCAGTGATGAATCAGCAGGAAGAGATGCTGCTGCTTTTATCTTTTATTATATCCGTAAATAAAGACAAACAAGAAAGTTAGAGAGAAAAAAGCAAGTCAGCCATGAAATATTTCCAGTCACATCATACACAAATATATCATAAAACCTAGAGACAATCGAAAAGTAAACTGTGTAAACCATTGACCATGGATACATGATGTGCACATTTCATCAATCTAAATAAGATTTGCTCTAGCGTCTCTTGCTTACACTATAAAAATATCATGTATATATGGTTAAATAGGCATGGTGAAATGGCTAAAAAAAGAAGAATTCCATTCCAGAGAAGAAAAAAAATGTTAGTGTAGATGCATTAGATTAGGGAGAAATGCTGTACGTCGACTAGTGTAAAAGACATAAAGTCTAAAGGATGATGAAGCCGATCGATTCCACCTCACCAGCCATAACTCTTTTTATAGCCCATCCTATCT
>JAHZMX010004368.1:0-20353 GCA_027743895.1 Seira musarum
CGTTTCCGAGCTTTAAATCCCAAAAAAATTCGACTCATAGTTCAATTTGCAATCGTGATTACTCCAAATTGGCTGAGCGTTGTCAAGTAAAACTTGGCAAAAATATATAATTTTTCAAGGAGAATCTACCTATGTTAACACTTTCAAAATCTGAGAGCAATCGACCTTGTACTTTCCTCGTCAGTCACCACCCTAACCAATGAATGTCACCCAGTGTACAGAAAAGGAAGGGTTTTAAAACTAAGCTGAGAAAGGCCAGTTGTGGTCGGAAAAGAGAACGTCATTTGGGATTAGACTAGCGTGAATTCGGTGGTCACTAAATTGGTATTCAGTGTTTAATCTTAAAGCACCCTAAAGCAGTCAAAAACTTAAATAACGAGGTCTATTTCAATCATTTGCAACCACAAAAATTCATAGGTACGTCATTTGTCATCCTAGACTCACCGTCATCCGAGGATTTACTTAGGGAATACTATGCTTCGCACAGTTCTGCAGTAATTACTCCTCAAATGATTTGAATGTTTGAAGTAATTATTAAGTTTCTTTTCCGCTAATTGAAATTGATTCTTCGTTCTGAATCTGAAACGTTAAAATCCGACACAAACTTGTCGGGCCGCTGCTAGTTACTTATAATTCGAGCATTTTTTTTTCGTTGAACCTCATGAGGTATTCAGTAGGTATTAGGAGAAATCTGCCAGATACAATGAACAAATCATGAATACTAATTTTTCATATGATACCTTACAAAAAAGCTATTTCTTTGACATTATATTTCTTTAGTTGAGCAAGTGCTGGTAAGAAATTTATGTCATGCAATAAAGGTGGGAGATCAACAAAAACTGGCGGAATACTAAGCTGCTTACTAACAGGAATTTCTTAAAGCTTAATCGTTATTACTGGGCCATACAAACAAAAAAAAGTTCAAAATGTATCAATCAAACTTCTTCCTCCAGGCTTTTATGTAATGTGTACTGTAATCACCATGCAGTGTAATGCGATGCGACAAGGTACCTTTAGTACTTCACGTTGGATAAAAATAAAACGGGATAAAAATTTTTACGAGTCATGTGCAACCTCTGGCAGCAACAAACTAAGTCTAATACAATAATTAAATAGTCCATGGCTTTTTGTCCAATTTTACCTTCGAGTAAATTATTGAACCTGCGACAAAAAAGATTACTCAAGCTTACATAAAAGTTTTGGATCCATTTATTTCGGTTGAAAGTTGACCGATACAAAAGTGAATTCTGAATTCAATCAGCATTCATCCGTTTCCGTCTTCAGAACTACATATTTTTTAGTGCAAATATTCAGTAAAACTGTCCTGTTTGTTCAAGTTGCCCCAAGAAGCTATATCAGCTAAAATAAAATACTATCGAGATCCAATTTATCACGCAGAGACAAGGAGGGTTTTCTAGAAATTTTCCTCAATTTGGTGAACTACATCTGCATTCTTTGTGCCGTATGTTATTTCGTGCATTGGGTTGCAACTCACATTCAAACGAAAGACATTGAAACATCAAATTCACAATGTGTGAAGGAAGCGATTGGAAAGGAGGATGAGGTTCCACATGTGAAGGAAAATGTGAGATTTTGCGACTTGCAAAATTCACAATCTTTGAGGAAAACGATCGAGAAGGAGGATGATGTGGAGTTATGCGACTCCAAAAATTCTCAAGTTGAGAAGGAAGCAGTCCGAAAGGAGGATGAGAACCAAGTTCCACAGTTAAACGAAAATGTGATGTTCTGTGATTCCGAAAATCCCCAAATAGTGAAGGAAGCTGTAGGAAAGGAGGATGGGGAGGTAGTCCAACAGCTAAATGAATATCTCAAGTCATGCGAGTCCGAAATCCAATCCCTCCAACTACAAACGGACAAAAAGAATGAGAAAATTTTGAAATTACAGGAGAGAGTGGATGCTCTCGAATCTAGGTAACTTAGAGTTTCTTTTCGAAAGTTATGTAATTGAAAAATTTGTTTTAAACATGCGCATACTTATTTCCTTGTTGTTTTCTGTACTTTCCAGATTGCATGTGTATGAAAAAATGCCCCTGCCGAAGTTAATCCTCCAGAGGAAAGAAGAGAAGAGCTGGACAGTAAACGAAATACGGACTCAGAAGATGAGAGCTATATATGACCGGAGAGTGATGAAGATAAAGCTTACAAGGTTCCCTGAAGGTGCTTTCGAAATATTGGAACACCACAGCGTAAGTTTTCATATACATTTCAAACATTTTATATCTCTGTTTGCTTTGAGACCTGAGTCACTGTGTATCAGTAGACTTATCAATTTTTTTAAATTTTTAGATCTGGGATATTGTACTCGAGTACATGACTGAATCCTCCGATGTTATCAGTGCATCATCGGCTTGTCAATCCTTTGCTGCTGTTTTGGATGGAAGGCGAAAGCGTTGGGGATTTTCTGAGGTAATTGTTTTACTTAAACCAAAAAAGTTTGACTCAGGAATACCTGTGAGTTGCGACGAAATTAATCAACTATTTGGATCTTTACTTTCTGTTTCAGGTATTAAATACTTTCAGGACTAACGGTGACGAAGACTTCGAGTTTAGGAATAAATTGCTGAATCTTCTTGTAATACCATCAGCGTGGCTGCAAGATTTGAAGTTGATGTGTCTGAAAGCTCGTGAAGTCTCAAAAAGCTGGAAACGAACTGGGGATTTTCAACTTTTGGATTTCGATTTCACCAGGACTGATTGGTTTCTAAAGTTGAGTTCGGACAATTTTTGTTATCCCAAACCACTTCGCTTCATGTTCAATGATGAAAATGGAGCTGAAGAAATGTTGCATTTATTCTGTCACGCTGCACCATCATCATCCCCAACGCTCATTCGAAATGTTCACGTGTCTGCCAGTCAGACGGGGATGAATCATCCATTCTATGAAAATGTCCTGGAGTTCTTACGAATGCGTGGACAAGATGTGTGGTTTTTCTGTTTCGAATCCGAGAACGCCAAAATATTTGCTGAAATTTATGAAAAGCTGTGCGAGATGTTGCAGCGTATGCCAAACTTAAAGGGACTGAAACTGTGCAGCAAGGGATCGATATCAAGAGAAGAGAAGGAAAGTTTTCAGCAAAAGATGAATGATATCCCATTTCCTGCAATCGATTCACTGGATCACTTATATTACGAAGTAGAGTTTTGTGATTTCCTTCTGCCACATATTCTCCAAAATACTCCGAACCTAAGAAGCCTCGTGCAACAATCTGGCAAAGGCATCACGGAAGAGGATAATGAAGCTTTCCGACATCTACCTTTAGTACATTACGATAAATGCGCGGATTCGGCAGCCAACCTTAATGGTGCCACTTTTCCTATTAAATATCTCGAAGTGACTGTAGACTATGGACATTTGAGAACTTCCCAACTTTTTCGTTCTATTAACCGCTTTCATGAGACTCTGCAGGAACTATGGATTTGGGATCAGTGGGAAATGGACGCTGCCATCGTCCGCCGCATTAAGCTTCCAAACCTGAAATTATTATACGTCGATCATGCAGGTATTGGAGAAATGGAGATCGATGACTTGCTGCACCTTAAGTCCCTTGAAACTTTAATGGTTGGTTTCATGGAGGATGAGGAAGAAGACTCCATGGTAAAGGTGTTACGTCACTTCGAGAACGACGAAATGGAGAAGTCGAATATTTGGGATTGCTTCCCTTACCTCAAACGTTTCAAACTCGACGACGTATTTTATTATCGCCCAAACCGAAACACTCCTTCTTTTTATAAATACATATCATACCAGTAGTGAATTTCCTACCATAGCGTCTACCTGCGTCCATCCATTCAATATTTTAGTGTCTGGATTCCTAATTACGCATGCAAGTTTTTAGTAAAGTACGCACCGACATTTACTTTCCGTTTTGATGTATTCAATTTAAAATTTAACAATTTATGTGTGTGTAATAATGCGCAACAATTTTATCCGCGCCTATAAATAATTATGCGAGTCTTCTTAATTGAGTATGAAAGATTTGTATGCACCATTGTCAGTAAAAAAGCAATACGTGTTTTAATGTGTTCGATCTGTGAGTAAATTAATGTCAAATTTTTACATAAATTTCATTTCAATAAATAATAATTTGGTAGCAATAAAAGTTTGCCTATTAGAGTGACTACATACTTGCATGTCCAAGTTCATTGAAACGTTTATCTTACGAATCCTCTTATCATCACTTTTTAATGCAACAAATGAGCGATTCGAAAAGAAAAGAGAATCCAACAGAGTCATTTGGTTGATTTTCAGTCGCTGCATATATTCAGGTATTAATTTTCAGGTAACAGAAGTCAATTCCGTTACCGGAACTAATATTTTTCCAACTTCATCCAGTCATCGATTAAGGCAATAGTCGACTGATAATACTGTAGCTCTTTTCATTATTACGTGGAAATAAACAAAGTACGCTGGAGATAAAGCGTCCCGTTTCATCATTTGTTCAAATTGCCCCAGAGCCGATATGGAAAGCTCCAGTAAAGTAAATGGCTCCGAGCTCCCATTCTTACATTTAAGTTTTGATTCCACCAAAACAAACCTGATGAGATCTGGACCTCAACACTCAAGTTCATATCATTTTTCAGCAGTGATGAAAGCACTTACTTATTGAAAAAAAATTTCAACGGCTTCCTGCAGTTTACAGTTTAAAATTTTCTAATTTCAAAGTAACAGCATTACTTACAAGGTTACTATTTCTCGTGATTTATTTTTTAAAACAACTCAGGAATTGGCCAAAACGTAGGTAGCAGTGCAAAATGATCGTGTGTAAATAATATGGTTTTCAAATTCCAATATGTTTAGATGTCAAATTATGAATTCGGTCATTGAAATGCTTTGATAATGGTAAAAAAATTGAAGTGTACGAAAAACAAGATTTGTGTCTACGACTATTTATACATCTCTTCGCAACAACAAACACGAAATTGTAGTTGTATTGAGATCATAATATTGTAGTTTTCTTTTTATTATTATCAAGCTTTTTCTGTGACTTAAGCAGTGTGTCTTTGTTTTTGTACTTATGTTTTTCATTTGGGTAAATCTTGTCGGTACTTGCACCATCATCATTGCTGTTGTCATACCATTTCATGAATTTTCTTAGCTTGCTTGGGCTTCCATGTAAAATGCAGATTGTAAATGAACAAAGTACGCCGAAGGTAAAGCATCTCATTTCAACATTGGTTCGAGTTGCCCCTGAGATGATAAGGAATGCTCCGGTAAAGCAAAGTGCTCCCTTTCTCACGCTTACATTTAGCTTTGATTTGATATTCCAGCTGAGCCTTACCAAAGCAAATCTGATCTGAACTGGATGAATGTAATCAGCCAAAACATGCATGAAAAACTCATACTACCATAGTCATAAGGCGTTTTGGCTTTGATTTTAAATACCCATTTCATTGCTACCTTTCTCAAGGTTTCCAATTGGAGGACGCGTAGCTAGCTTTGGGAGTTGTAGAAATCCATAAATTGTTGTAGATCTGTAATTAATGCTCTTCGGGGGAATGGGTAATTTTCAACTAAATCTTATTTTCAGTACGAATTTCCTCATGTTATCCAGATATGTGATATTCGACTCCCGATATTCTATCACGGCTTCCTCATGGTCATCATCATAACCATTCGACTGGTCACCCGGTAACGGCGCTGTCACAGAAAAGCATGTACGTTCTGTCCTACGCGAGAACATGCAATGATACAAGACCTGGCCGTAATTCATAAATCATTGGGATGATAAAGAATGTGTTATTGTTGTCATTGCCAATGACAGGAATGCAAAGATCAGTCACATTTAGCATCGGGTTTGCATAACCTTTAAGCTCCATGGCGCTGAAGTTTTTTTTGCCCGTCGTGGAAAAAACTGGAAATGAAGGAAAGGGAAATATTTCCAGAGGTAGTCTAACTCTTGATTCCATGTCGTTTAGGTCAAGTTGTTGTTTCAAATTGGTAGCGATACCTTTGAGAGCAAACATGGTTTCAGTGGTAATTTCAGTACTTCCTCCTTTACGCACTTTTTATTAGGATCCCTGTCGCATTTTAAATACTACAACGTTTTTGCGTAGCACTCTAGCAAATTTGAAATTGTAGCAGATTTGGGCTGATTCCCGAACAAATGTTCAGCTTTTGAAGCGGGAGTCGGCACTCAGTAATCGTCTTTGCAAAGGCTTCATTCAAGCGATTATTTGGAAATGGGTGCCGGGTGCGAATGATGTCAAAGGACCATAGACGCTTGGTATTCATTTCTAGGCCAAAAGTACGCTAAAATCATGGCAACCACATTGCAACAACAGGAAGCTTGTGTAAACTACTGCTGTTAATATCTTAAGTGGCCAACCTAGACTATTTTTGAAACCTTCACCAAAAAATTCTCCATGTTTCAATCTATGGAATGGTCTAATTTTCATAAATAGTCTAAGTTGGCCAGTTGAGATATCGACTTGGCCTGGGAATGAATACCAAGCGTCTATGGTCCTTTTCTCCAAACTTGGGGTACAAACATTTCCTTTCTTTCGAACTTTGAACACCGACTAAATAATTTCAGCTACAGTGCGAGTGAGACGTTGTCATTCCGATCCCAGCCCCAAAGGTGGCATTCCACACGCAAGGTTTAAGGGGCACTTGCAATGATCATCTTCTGTGAAAAGTTCAACTCTGGCATTTACAAGTAATTTTCTTTCCAGAAAAACCCATTTCAAATCCACAATGAAATTATTTTTCAATATATTTTCTTAACATTCTTGTACCTAAAATGCGCTCAGATATTTTCGAAACATGAAGTAGAACTATCGGAATGAAGCTTTGCATGAGATACACAATATGAAGATGCAAAGAATGATTAGATTTGGATTTTTGGATATTGAGGAAGTCATGCATTTGGTTCAGGCATTTCATATCCAGCATTCAGGTTTTATTTCATATCACATACCAGAGAAAATGAACAAAGTCCACGCTTCTCTCATGCACACTGAAGCACGATCATCATCATCATCATTGTTCCAGTTGCCCCTGAGATGATAAGAAAAAGCTCGGCTAATCCGATCTGCTTGGACTGATCCTCTCTTCCACGTCTAAATGATTTCTGTCATATGAATGAACAAAAAATGAGAATGCAATTGCTGCATTGCGAGCTTGCAATTGCATTTACAAATGAGAACATAATAAGTAACACGGAAAAAAAAGTGGGAGGCAATTTTTGTGTTTTGGCAGTGCGTGCAATCTGATTAAAAATAAATTTTAAATTAAAGTCCTACCACAGATTATAATTGTTTTAAGTAATGACCTGTGACTTGCTCTACCCGGATTGCCCTGGGATTGAAGAAAAACTGCTTGAGTTCAATTGTGACAGTGATTGTGAGGTGAGCTTGTCGTTGACACATTCATTCAAAATGTGAAAATGCTTTTTTATTCAGGCCTGAAAGTGATAACGGAGTTTTTTTTAAATTCAATGAAAACGTGTATTTGGTCACATGAATGGACCAACTCTCATAAACATAAAATAACTGAATTCTTTCATTATTTCTGGATGTGATTACTTTTCTAGAATGGAATGGGGAAGTGAGATGAGCTTCCTCCCATTCATATCCATTCTTACCTACCCATTCATCCAATCGTTGGAGGTGCAATGACTTATTACATGACTGTGACTCCACCGTCCGGATTGAATTGAGAAGGGATAATCGTAAGTGGGCAAGCATAACATTAATTAAAATTAATTTCCGAGGTATGATTCATCCATAAATTTCATTTGTACGCTCAAAAAAATTAAAATAGACAGTATCGCCCATTTAGTTGTAATTTTTGACTGAGCTTCACTCTGATTCCGTTATGCATATTTATCTTAAATAGCGTATTCGAAATTACTCAATGTCTATTTCTGTTCCTTTCGTTTGACAGGCAAGAGGTCATCACTAGCCCGTGACAGTTGCATGGAACTGATGGAACATGAAGGTGCAATGACTCATGCCTCAGGGTTTGAATTGTTCACCTTCTGGTCTTGTACAACAAATATTTTGCAGTAAGTCGAATCCGTTAATATTGAATTCTAAATTATGAAATGAAGTTCTTGTATGATTCCCCACTTTCCCTCATAACTGAATTTGAAGAATATAATACCAAATGACCTTCTAACATTATTTTTTAAATTACTGCAGCAACGTGCCAAAAACTGGAGCATGGAGCAACGAGAACCAAAACGCACTTTCATTATTTACACACACATTTTTTCCTCCGCCAACGGACTATCTGATGGATTGGTGATGGGCAGGACTTCTTATTCTGCTTGGTGATGTAAGCTTAATTAATTTTCAGTTGAAACATTACAACTGGTCATAAACGAAGCAATACCATTTTCTTCATTTACTTTAGGCTTCTTCAACTGATGGAATGTGAATAAGACGGTTGGTTGTGATGACTATGTGAATGAGTATGACGCTTCTTGGAGCAGTTACCTTATACCCTTTCAATGTAAGTGTAAATCATTTTCGCAATTGAAATTGATTGAATCGCAATTGATTGTAACAGTTGTTGATGCTATACATGACGTCTGTTGAATCAAGGAATTTACTATATATTTGCAGCTTCACTTCACCGTTTGACGTAAGGGGACAATCCATCACCAAAATCAGTTAGTCTTTTCGAAAACCGAGCCAAGCTAATTCGGATTTCCAGTCAAGGTGAAGTAGTACCACACATTCCAGAGCTTTCTTGCTGCCACCGGAATAGTAATAATTTTTTAAAAATATTTATTTGTGCATGCTTCATTAGTTATAGTACAGTTCACTACCGGCACTGCGTTAAGTCTTATTAAGTCTAGCTAAAAATTTGGTTTTAATAGTTTTTGGTAAATCATATTTATTTGATAAAGTAGTAATTTTAAAATTCTATTTAGGATTAGCAAGCGAACAATATGGTGTTACAGAATTCCATATTTATCTGATTTTACAGAAGCACATGATTTATTTTGGAATTTGAACATTTAAGTAAGCAAGGTAAATTTAGGTTAGTTGAGAGTAAAAGCAAAACATACTTTTTAGTTTAGGTTGCATTCATCCTTCACTTTTTCCAGGGGAATTTTTTCATTATTTTTTGTACGTTAAATTGTTGTTGCTAGGTTGTGGGAAATCCCATAATAATTTATGTGACAATTTAATCCCATGTTCACGTAAGCGAAATAGGCACGCATCAAGTGATATATAATAGTGGTATGTAGTTCATCAAATACTTAACTTCATTCAAATCCGTTGATTATTTTCATGAGAAGCAATTAAGTGTTCTCGGAAGTAAATATCATTCTGCTTTCACCTCCAATAATTTTCCAATCTTCTTAACAAAACATTCTTTTCCTGCTCCTTTATATTTTAGTAAAACTTGAAATGTATTGCATGGAGTTCAGATTATCACTCCACATTCAAATAAAATAGTTCCCGAAAAACTGGCAGGGCGAAAATGCGTTTTGCATTGTGCAATAAAGTATAAAAACCAACGCACCTTAAAACACTATATAAAAACATTACCCGATATTGACTAATTCGTAAGGCCGTTCACCTGCATAAATCGCATAAAAAGCAGATTAACAAAAGTCCATGCTAAATAGGTGGTTCAAATATGTTTTCCCGACAAATCTCAAAGAGTAATGAACTTTTTATCAAAATCAAAATTATCACAAAAATCATTGAATGCATAACATTGCAACTTGAAGCTTACAAGCATAATTTTGAAAATTTCGATTCTTCCTAAGAATTTTTAACATGAAATTGACTCAAAGTACCCAGAAGTACTCAAAACGTTTTAAAGAATCGGCTTAACTTGGCAAATGGTTCACTAAAATGCGTATGAGAAAGTCGCTGAAACAATTTGTTATTGTAAGATCTAGAATACAGAAATAGATAACGTAGTTTTAAGGGTACAATGGTTTACAATACCAACATACGATGAAAGTTTAATGCAAAAAATTCGTATGTCCAACATTAAAGCGCGTGTTTTAGTTTACCTTAAACCTCGTTTGATAATGACAAACCAAATCAATCACGGCGGAATGCAAATTGGGTACACCGGAGTCGATCAAGCTTTGTGATTGGAAATCCGTCAAAAAGCGCCTGATGAACAGTGCGAATTTCGATTTAGATTATGTGTGATATGGGAATACAATTTACTTGAGATTTGCAGCTAGTGATTATTTTAATCACAATTAATCTGCTAAACTTACCTACTTCACTTCAAAAATAATGCTGTAGATCTTCACGAATACAAGAGTGAAACAGATTTTGTACTTGACGAACCTGGTTTATATTTTTACTTACTTTGTTAGGAGTTTTTGAACGGTTAAT
Organism: Seira musarum; assembly: GCA_027743895.1. Lineage (NCBI taxonomy): Eukaryota > Metazoa > Arthropoda > Collembola > Entomobryomorpha > Entomobryidae > Seira > Seira musarum. The sequence continues at coordinate 10,339 of JAHZMX010004368.1, forward strand.
GCAAAATGATTTCAAAGACAATCCCGAAGTCCTGATTTAGAACACGTGATACGCGCTAGAAATATTAGAACAAATATTGTTTATTAAACGGAAAATCACACAAGTAAGCAAAAGATTGAATTTTATTACTAAGAATCCAATACGAACCTGTATAATTTAAATGAGCAAAAAGTGTTTCCGCATGTAGGCATCAACATTAAGAAAAACAAGTGAAAAAATTATTTTAGTATCAAATACTGTTGTTCTAGAAGTTTTTGTCCTTAATATCTGCATGGCGATGCAAACTGTGAAATCGTATTATAAATTCAAAAGTATAAACTTCAATCGAAACAGGAAGATTCTTCTAATCGTAAGCATATCATGCAAGAATGCGTTTAGCTGCCTAGAGAGATGTCATATTGCCTAGTCATTACTTTGTCATAATTCATATGCATTCATATGCTTTTTAGAATTAATTTCTAATGCTGACAAACAAGGCAATTTTAATCGTAAGTAATGTTTTTCATTATCAAACTAACAAAAAGTGTGCACATATTTCAAATGTCCAAACACAGTTTTTAAATGACATAAATCTGTCAACCTTACGTTTTTCAAGAGTTTCTTTTCTTCCTTGGTCTAGGAAAATAACAAATACTCCCTAACATAATTAAACACATTTATTTTACAAATTTGACTACATATTTTTGTTTCATATGTTTATTATCGCGAAGTAAGGAAGCTTTTACCAGCGTATTGAAAATCTTTCCCAACATAGACGTTTTATTTATACAAATTTAAGTGATCCACGTACACAAATTTTGCTGCAGACAACTGCAACAACTTATGGTAGCAATTGATTTAGTCAACCTTTCCGTTCCTTCAGAAGAGAAGAATCTGTGATAGGCACACGTATTCATGGCAGAAGTTGAAGTAACACTCTCTTGGACTAAAAGACTAACCTAAAAAGTTATTTCCATTCAATAAAAATTGAGTGAAACATTCTAAAATCAATAGGTGGTTTGTGGCAGTTTTGTTAATCAAACTACAAAGCTCGACTTGCATTAACACCATACAATCATACTCAAACTTGCTCAGAAGTTCCATGTTTCTTGTCTGCACTTCAACGCTTCTGCTACGAAATCAGTATTGATACGCGACAAGATCCCCTGACAGTACATACACATATAATTGGTTGACATTTTTAAAAGTAATTTCCACTAGAGGAATAATTAAAGTGAAAGACTCGAATAAGAGCGTATAATTCTTAAGTGTCAAATATTTTATCCATTTCCACAATGTGGTTGGAACTGTGAATTTCAGCTGGTATTGCTGACTATATTAATGAACTAATCATTTCCCCATCACCATAAAAACCAAGAGCAAATTATAATTAGAGGTAGTAAATAAACAGTTTAATCCCGAAGGTTAAAAAGTAGTTGGTAACAATTAAAATGCAAACGTTTTAGATTAAAATTTAAGTAAATTTACGTTTGCCGTGTTAACATGCAAATAGTAAAGATTAAAAATAAGTATACATGCTCACCTACGACAACAAGCTCCACTTAAATTCACATATCTGCAAACAATAAAAAGATGCAGGTTATTGTCATTGAATGAGTAGAAACTGCGCTTTAAAGAGACCAGCACAGGAAACAAATGCTTATTTAGAATTGGCAGATGATCTGCTGTTCGTTCATTGTAAAAGATTCCTAAAGCCGCTGCATAAGTTGGCTCGTTTCGAAATTGGTAACCATGTAAATATCTGAATAAGCTTCTCAAATATTTTTTCCTAACCTTTCCTGCCTTTTTATTTGAGTTACCGCCTTACCATGTGTCTCTTACGAATCCATGAAATTTATGATAGTTTCTTTAATATATAAGGATCTCATCCGAAGTTTTATCCAACCATGAGGAAAGATTCCCTTTTTTCAATCAAACAAATTTAGCAAATCAGTATAGCAGATTCCGTTGGCCTTAAAAGATAGTAAGAAATCAGCAACTTGCTTCCATAAACTACAAACATTACGCGCATTGAAATAAACCAGCTTCTAGTCACAAAATCAAGCATACCTCAACTTTGCATTATCTTTGAAAGTCTCATTGGCTCTGATTCCGAACACTTGCACATACACATGAAGCAAACAATGAAAATGCGAACTTCTAAGTACTCCATTAAAAGTTATTTAAGCTTGAAGACCTATAAATGCTCACCTCCGGCAACAAGTATAGCTTTCGTTTTCTATCCACCAAAATTCCTAAAAGTTTGACTTGCGAAAATTGTACAAGTAAGATCACAGGGACGGTCCCAGTATCAAAGATCTTTCTTCAAGATCTGAGTAAACATGAATAGTCGCTAAATACTTAACGCCACACGAATCAAAGCTATTAACAAAACACGCATTAAATAAAAATAATAGAGGTGTGAAGTTTAGTGAAGTTGATGACATGTAATTGGAGGATGACCTGATCATTAAAAGATTTGCCTTTTTGATGGAGCTACGAGTGGGGGAACTAAGAAATGTGTACGCAAGATATATGAAATGCAATATGAAAACCGAATTATAACTGCTCTTATTGCGCCAACGTAATTTAGTGCTCACGTAATCATTTGCTTTGCGTTCTAACCGTTTTGCAAACTTCTATTGATATTTATGAACTTTATTTACATGCTTATGTGTATCAGCGGGCAATAGATTTTCATTTTTTTGACTTAAATGGATTTATTGTATTTTCTTCAGGTTAGGTACTCATGTCCACGCAATTATAGCAGTTTACTTCTATACATGGCTTTAGATAAAAATCATGTTAATTTCATTCTTTTTGACAAAAATTTCCATGCACAATTATTTCAATGACTTATGTTAAACATTCCTAATTTTACCGAAATATTTTTAATAGAGTAAAACACGAGAACTTCTTCACATTTTTAGAGCCACGACCTCGGTGTAGGCATTTAAATCATTTTTTTTTCATATTTTACTTAGGAAGCGTTCCACGAGTAAGACCGAGCACACGGTCTTTATTTTGTCCTTGTATCAACAAAGATGATGTTTCACATTTTTATAGTTACTACATTAACAAATTCACCATTATGCTTTAGGGTGCTCTTGTGCGGTAAAACACACCCAAATTTTCGAAATTTATTGTGATAATTAAAGTTTACATGACATTGAAATTTCATTATTTTCAATATATGTAAATAAAAGAAGTTCACTTGTTCAGTTTATTCCAAAAAATACAGCGATTTTTGCAAATTGCAATGAATAAAAACGCATCTGCTTCTAATCTTACTTACTCTTTGTCAATACCAGAGATGGTTTTGCCAATATCTTTTTGAATTTTCACAAAATCTTATTCTTGCAGAGTTTATAGCAGCAAGCAACGCTAGACAGATCTCTATCTCCAAGTTTATCACTGTGGGCTGTTGTTGTTTTACCAAAAAGGAAAAAAAAATAATTCAAATTAAATTTCATTAAATCAGGTAAACTAAAGATAGATGAAATGTATTCATAAAACTAACGTTTGCTGTTAATTTCTTTTTCACGTTTCTTTCTCTTTTTCGCTCCATTCCGTCTAAATTTTCTTAAATTCCTCTTTTGTGTCATCTTGTTCGGTAAGCATCCTATAAAAATTTCGAGGTTAATTTAAACAAAATGCATTCAAGTAAATTGTTAAAGTTGATGTAGAAATATGTGCCTTACTTGTCAAGTTGCTTGTATTCCAATCTAAAACAAAGAGAAATGTTTTGGGATTTACGGTTGTTATTTTGAATGTAAATTAAAATTACGAACGTTATTCAAATCGCATTTAAATACAAAGATAGATGATTCAGGTTACCATTTCTCTGATGAATCAGCTTCACCGAGGAGAAATTTTACTCCAGAAATAGCTGCCTGTTGCGCAGACTTCTGTAACTTTTCGGAAGTTCGTTAAACAAGATCACTGGAACAGATATAAATAAAATTTTATTCATATCGTGTACTGTGTCTTTTGGTTAGAAACGTAGGTAATGAAATAATGCGCAAGTCCATATAATCAAGCAATAGCTTGTGACTTAAAACTGGCTTACTGAAGTATTGATAAATAACTGATGAAAGAGTAGTAACCATGCTACTTTCATCATGTTCTTTTCAAATTCATAAAAAAATGATTATGGTTATTTTTCATTCACGTTTTTTCATATGAACGCGTCAACCGCATCATTGAAAAGAGTTTCGACTGCAGAAAAATACTAGGAGTTGTTTGGGCTCAGTTTTGTCTTTGAGTTTAAACGGACAAAGTTCTTGGTGAAAATTGCTTACTTGCAAAATTTCATCCTGAAAATCTGCAATTTTTATTGCAAAATTATTTTGATCATGATCGACTTTGGAATTATCCTTATGGGAAATTATATGGGGAAGCCCTAAAATGCACAGATTGTGCGCAGAATTTTTCTATTTTTTATGAATCACTTTCGTCGCATGATTCAAAGATAAAATACATGTAATGCAAGAAATGAATTCCAGAAATGAAATGCGTATGACGTTTGGCAAGGGTTCATACAGAGGAAATGCTCATTTCAAGAAATCCAAACTACCATATACACAATAACTAGCAGCGATACAAATTTGTTTGCATTTATCAAACGTAATTTTCAGCTTTTTGTTACAACCAGATTAGCGGAAGTGACGTAGAAGATGCTTTAATGAGGAGACTTGAATTTCAACTCTTAGCTTGAAACCCATAGTTGAATTCCGATACACATTCGAATCAATAAATCCCTTGCAACATGTAATATTTATTTTATCTTTGAATCATGCAATTATAAAATCTGCGAAACGTAACAAGTAGACATCTCTAATGCTTAACCAGTACATTGTACAATTTTTGAGTACAGTTTACCCTAAAAAAATTCCAAAGCCAGTCATGTGCAAAAATTAATTTTCCCGTAAAGCTTGCCAATCAAAGATAAAGCGGATGAACTTTTGTAAGCACCCGAATTTCATCAATAATTATCTGCGCTTAGACTTGTGGTAAATAGAAAATTAAATGTTATATGCGCGTGCACTAATTAGCTTTCAGTGTTTCAAATGGCAGTACTCTCATCTCACAACATGACATGTCATATCCGCTTTGAAAAAAATGCATGCTGATGATGATGGATGAAGAAACGAAGGAAACTAACGAGATTTTTTTCAACTCAAATTCATACTAAATATGTACCTATGAAGAGAAAATGATTCAATAATATTTGCAGTCTGTTTTGGAGCTTGAAATGACTTACAGCAAGGATGGGCGCGATGCTTTTCTTCCCTTCAGTGAGCTCGTTGTGCATACGGAGATTGTTAAATTGCTTTGGAGTGGGAGATTTAAATCATTTCATTTGGTTTGATTTTCCAGGTTCAAAATGACTACTCTATTCATAGCGTCGATTTGATACATAAGCTAAAATAATTTCGTCATCAAGTCTCAACATTTTCTCAAGCAGTGCTTGAGGAACTTTAGGCAAATGTCTAGATTTTATGGCAATATAAATTGCAATGATTAGCATGAATAACTCAACAATTGAAACAACAACAGCAATCATTTTGATCATCACATTTTTTTCGAAAATCCTTTTTCACAAAATCGAAAAATGTCATAATGGTAAAATATGTCAAAGAAAATTGTAAATATACTTTCCTCTCCCAGGTGTTCCTTGTCACTGTGTGAATGAAACGACAAATGAAGGAAAACAAATTCATTATCGCAGTTTCCTTTCTCTCTGTCTGGACTTGTGATAGCCAAAAACAACGACAGTTCTTGACAAAGATAATTTTGACAACCGTTTTTCATGTCATTCTTGCATAATGGAACAAGACAATTTCTACGATGAAAATCCAAAACTCCACACCAAAAATCGAAAATGATTTACTTTAAATCAAAAATGCTTATGGTTAGTAAGCATTTATGACATATTAAGTATCATGCAGAAATTAAAGAGATTTATAACAAGCATGAAATGAATCCAGTAAAAGCCGGGTATGTCTTGTTACATGGGAAAAGGTTCCTTTTCCATTTTTACATGACAAAATGTAAAACATACATGGAAAATGAATCTGTAGATCATCATGAATCTGTTCATCTGTAGAACATTTCAAAGGGGTTTCAATTCCATTGCTGTTCCGAATGTTTCGGATGATATTTTGGTGATACTTTTTGGGGTCGATGAATCTGCTTGTTCCCTGTATCGCAACTTTGCCACATGTAAAGCTGAAATTAGTGCAAAACTTAAACCTCGATCTACAATTTTATCACTCTTTACTGTATAGGGTCGCCTATGAAAAAATATTTAAAGCACATTTTCAAATAAACCTAACGAATGGCATAAAATGTAATCTCTAACTTGGCTTGAAAACAAATATTTTTCAAATGGCAAAGTATTAGAATAAAATTAGCCGCGTAATACCTAAATGCATTGGTAACTAATCTAACACGTCTTGTGATGTAATATGCCATGTTCATAATGGCAATCACTTTGACAATATACCACAATTATTATTATTATTATTATTTACACCAGCAATGAATTCCGCAGTTGCAAAATTTTATTGATGTTGTAGAGAAATCGGTATGATGAGCCATATTTCTCTGGGATGATGTGAACTCAGATGGGAGTTTATGGAAGTAAGCTTTTGGAAATGTAACTTTGGAATTACTGTCACTAGCTTTTGACTTTATTGCTGTGTAAGCGAGTTAGCTGTTGAGCCTGCAGATCGGCTCGCAGTGTTTTAGTGACTACTGTAATCAGGATTCGGATGATGATGGCTTAATCGACTTGGGTTGAAATAGAAACACGAATTAATTAGGTAACTAGCTTACGTAGGATTTAAGAAAGAAGAATATGGAATGATTTGCGGATGTGACATTGACACGTTGAGTGAGATCGTTAATGAAATGATGAGGAACGTAGTTCCGAAATCAAGACAATATGCTTTTCTTAAAAATGTTTGTCTATTTTTTTGCAAGATTTTGCTCATTTCTTAAAGTGACTTACAGTAAAGATGGACCAGAAGCGCTTGTTCTTCCAAACGATTGTCTAGTCAATAGGAATGGGTTTCAAGAAGTATTTGGAATACTCCTATCCAACGACGGCACATTACTTTCTAGTTTCCTTATTCTTTTAAGATGAAGTTTCTCTTTGCTTTCAAAAACAGCAAGTTTAACCTCTAGATCTTTCACTACATCTATTTTGTCATGAAAAACTTTTTCTTGAGATCAACATTTATTTTCCAGCGTAAATATTTCCTCCAGTTTCGCTTTGCAAGTTTTATTTTCAACGAAAAAATGTCCTTTTCCATTTCAGAAATTTTTTATTCTCCCTTCAACTTTTGAGGTTAAGCGTCGTTTTGTTTTATGCAATTTGTTAGCCGCTGCCTTCCACATGACAGGATGCACATAATGCATAAAAGAATCGCTATTTTTGGTCTGTAAAACATGAAAGTGGTGTCAAGTTTACGCAAATAGGCAATTTCAGAATATCATTAATTAACATGTAATAAAGTTGTTTGGTACTTTCCATCTCTATTATACATGGATGGTTTAAATTCGGTATGAATTGGCATGCATTTCTACATCTTACACAATTTGTTCTAAAATCTCTGTAATTTTCAAATTCAAAGCTGTAGAACTACACCAGTTTGTCCAGCAACTAATTCCAAAAGTGATCTCACTAGAGCTCAAGTAAATTCAAGCGTGTACACCCCTACGAGCTGGAAGTCAGAGATGTGACACTTTCTAGAAAATGAAGATTAATCTCATTTTGATTTGAACTGTGTGGGTTGACGACAATAGAATAAGTTTGCAGGTTTAGACACAAAGCCTACTTAGGGAGTCTACAGGCATGCGAGGCTTGTGGAAAGGTGTTCAAAACGCGTTGCCAGTTGATCAGGCACTACGCAGCTAATTTGGATGATACCCTTCAAATGCATTTTATTGTGATTCCGTTTTCAAATCAAAAGTTACTCAAATGGTGCACGGCACACATTGTAGTGTAGTGACATTTTTATTTCAAGTTTAGACATGATTTCTGTTTATATCACAAAAAGGAATGATTACTGGTAGAGTAAAAAGTTTGGCTAATGGAATTACTAACTCAATCTAATAGAAGCTTACACTGTGCATCAAAAAAAATTTTCTCGGTTGAGCAACACGAAATACTTTCTCCACAGCACAAGAAAAAATGAAAATGTCACAAATTGCGTTTAAAATATAAATGACAGATCTATTTCTACAAAAATCATCATTATTATTACTATATGTATACTTATTTGTTAAAAATTGAAATGACAAGGCAAATTTGGGTTTTTAAAAAATGATTTGACTTAAAATTAAAATAGATTTACATGACTGGGCATACACTAAAATCACTTACTTAAATTGCGAATTGGGGAATGAAGTTAATGAAGGAAAAGTTATTCAGCATTGTCCTGCATCTACGTATCAGTAAGCTGGTTATGGATTGCACCTGAACTTTCCTCTCGAAGAGATCGATACACGTTTTCCCAAAACAGATACCTTTCATATAAGATTCGATCTTTTAAGAATAAAGCTCCCTTCTGAAAGAAATTGAAAAAAATCGTTTTAGGGTAAACTGAACCATAAATTGCAATTACTTGTTGCATAAGTTGGAATTAATTGCAATTTATTTTTTATTTATAATTAGTCAACCCTATCGATGAAATTTCGTGAGGATAACACAAAGATGAAATTTAAGTTTCGTTTAACTGGAGAAAAGTGTTTGTAAATTTATTTTTTAATATCATGCGATTACTTACAAAAAACTCTATCGCTTTATCTTCCTCCTCAGTTAACGCCAACTTTGAAATATATCTGGGGAATATAAGAAATTTCTTTTGGTAATTGGATCCCTCAAATGTGCGTAGTGGTAGGTCGGCATCGGTATGCCGGGAATTATATTTCTTCACCTCAATTTGGAGTATTCCCTATCGAAAAACAAATCTGTTAATTTCTGTAGAAACGAAGCTTACAGCATAAACTCACTGTGGTGACATAATTCCAGAAGGAACATCGGCATGACTTGTTGGAGTATGGGCACGAGTGAATGACGTGGACGTGGAGGTCATGCCGTGAGACAAAGAGGAATTGCATTCTTGGTGAAAGTGTTGCGTTGCATAATTCCTCAGCGAGTTCCGCAGATAATTCCATATTTTTGCAGACGGCCACATCATGGAAGTAAGTTGGGGATTTTGTTCCATTTCCTTTGACAAAGATGCTGGCAAGTTTTCTAGCAACTCCTCTGACGTAAATGTCGCTTTCAGATCGTCCCAGAAGAGGATCATCATTTGAATGATCAGATGAACTATCGCTGTGTTCGTCATTTGATAACTCCATGTCGTCTCAATCTTTTTCCATAACTCCAAATTTAGTCACTCAAGTTTTTACTTTATAGTTTAGAAAATATTGTCCTTTTCTTGCTTTAGGAAGCTAATACGGCAGCGATTCAAACGGAAGTGGAAGTGGATCTTTGTATCGCAATAACGGATCAGGACAATCATAATATGCCTTGTTTAATAAACAGTTATTATCATAGAAATCAAGAAGACAAGTCGTATTTATAAACGGTTTGCTTGTGATATCAGCATCGTGCCATCGGGACTTTTGCTTTTCGCGTGGACGACACGAACACAAACTACTATCAGTTTTATCAAATAGTCGTAAATTATAACATAAAGTATCCTTAATTTCACGAGCACAAGAATGAAAACATTTAATAGATAAATTCTTATTTTCTCTTTTTCTAAAATATGGGGTACTTCCATCTTCCAAAACAGAAATAGCACAAACATAGACGTAATGGCAGTTTAATTCTGACTGTATAATGGTCTTATCACAATCATAACTTGTAAGGTACATGGCGGTAATTAAAATTGAAGAAAACGCCACGACGACATTCCGTTTTTTACTTTTCATTCTTTCTCCTCCTGCGAGAGCTAAAAAATCATGATTTTGGTGGTGGTGGTTCATAAGGATGATGATCATGATGAAAGAAAAAGAG
>JAHZMX010004369.1:0-12660 GCA_027743895.1 Seira musarum
CCTCCCTCCAAAGATAGCCTCCCCCTTTGGAGCCAAGTTTGAAAAGATAGCCCCCCTATCTTTAGAAGTTTTATGGTATTAATGTAATTCGACCTGATCAGGAAAGCAGCTTAAAATATGCAATGGGAATGTCGGAATATATAGGTTGTTAAATAAATAAACTATAAAAGCGTTATATAGGTTTTAATTTACGCCTAAATAAGCCGAATGAGTAATCAATGCCAAATTAAAATTAAGTCTTTGTTGAATTATAACTGTCATATTGTTCTCTCATTCTATACATATTGAAAAATTGATATTGTAAAACGATTACAATTATCATAATAAGCTTTTATCGTTTCAAATTTGCTAAATGTAATTGCCTCCATTTTTTCTAAGTAATTTCTTTGCAAACTTTTTACTTCCTTAAGCCAGTTCTAAAGTTTTTTTTTAATGTTTAGTACTACATCAAGTTGATTGGAGTTGATAATAACAAAGTTGAACAAACAAGTAAAAATCAATGCTGGCATGTTTACGACTGAAGACACTTTTTGGAGGGTTTTGAACGGTTACTAAACTTGTGATATTATTTTCATACAAATTTCCAATAAACAAAGAAAAAATATACAGACACGCAAAGATAAATGCCAGATTTTTGGATTTAGGCATGAAAAAAGACTGACGTAAAATAGTTGCTATGTACTTAATCGATAACTTTTTCAAGGTGATTCCATTGGTATTGGCAATACCAAAAAAATTTATGACATGATATAGGATCAGAATCCACCACACCTCTAACGAAAATGGTAAAGTCCAATACGATATATTCCACGATGTAGAAACGGAATTCTTCTTACCACTTTTATCACAATATATTGCTTGTAAGCTATAAGCAGTTTTAAAAAATAACGAACTATTTTTGAGAAGGTTATCTTCTATCTTTAAAACCTCAAATACTCCGAGATCTCCAATTAAGAATTGATTTGTAGAAGATCTTTGATTAAAGTTGTCTTCTGTCCCCGATCGCCATCTTTGCAAGGTGAAGTTGTGCTTGTCGCACAGATATGAGGTAAGCAACATTTCATACGAGCAATGCCGGATATCAAGAGACCTGTTTTTTAAACGAGTATGACAAACGGGTTTCTTGTTCATGTGTACAGCGGTGAATCCCAAGTTTATTAAGGTTTGTAATCTTATACCTCCTGCAGTTTGAAACATGCGCTTATGAAATGCAATTGGAGACTTTAGCAAATTCCACGGAGGATTAATATTTTCACTTGTGTATCCACTTCGTACAAGAGTCTGTTTGAGAATCCCGTTTTTTAAATGAAGTATAATTTTTTATGCTGGAACGTATTTGATCCTAAAGCCGAGTTTCTTCTCGAAATTTTTAGGCAACTCTTTGTCTGCAGGAAATGTGAAGAACAATAAATTTCTGGGACTTAATGCTGCGTCACAAAATCTAAAAATGGAAGTTTCCATGCTCTGATTCGTAAAAGGCCCAATTAGAATGTTGAATTGCACGTGAAATTTCAATCTTGAGTTGTACATCATTGAAGCACTGAAATTATAATTTCTGTTTGTAATAACTCGTAGCACAGAAGTTTTGTACAATGGATAGTTAGAATAGTTTGTGTAAGAGTGCAGTACTAGTAAGTAGCTTTCATGTTTCTGCATCACATGATTTTGCAAATATTTGATTGACTTTGTGGCCGTTATGTCCCAGTTTGAACTTTCAGTACAGCCCATGATAAAGTCAATATCTGTACACGATTGAGCTATACCTGCAATTATTTCAGAATGGGCAAATATCCTTCCAAAATATGCGCAATTTATCCGCAAAACTCGACGTTTCCGAAATAATGGCAATCGCTGAACTGTCAGCAAATTTCAACACAGTTTGCAATATAGCACAAGACTATTCAAATAAAGCAAAAGCTTCCAAATGCGCCCCAAAATTTATATCCACACCCTTTATATTTTTTGGTGCACAGTTAATTTATTTGTTTTTAAAATCTTAGCCTTTTGCGGTATGTGGCAACCGTAGATTTGGCATTTTGTGTCTGAACTTTGTGTTGCATATATTATGGTCATTGCGTTCGTGTTAAAGCTTTTGTGTGTAAAAAAACATGACAGTTAGCAAAACAGAATGCCCGAACAGGAAAAAGGTTTGCCCTTTTGGAATTGAATTCGTGGATTGATTTTTTAGTCGGCCTTTTCAGCATAACATGTTCACTTACTACATACTGCTCTTAAATCCGTCGATTTAATTGGAAAGAAAAATTCCATAAATGTTAGCGAAGAAGCCCAACAAATACATTGTACCATTTTAGGTTGTAAAACACGAAGACTTACTCTATTTCAAAAAATTAATTAAATAATGCTGGAATCCTAATGATTCACCCAATTTGTTGTAAGCTGTAATCAGATTAGGTGTCCAATTTTCGGTTGGTGATCGTCTTTCTTAGGAATTTTAGTTTAATTTGAATATTGCAAGCTAATATATACGGGAAACAAAATTTAATTAGCTGAGAAATGAGGGTGTAATTGTTATTTTTAAAGAAGCGCTTGAAAAATTTTATTTGCCTGAATAGTAAGCCTCCACACACTGCCAACCAGGCTACATCATACACCCTAGGACGAACCAGTAGAAACTAAAGAAAATTAACCGATGGAAAAAGTAATCAATAATATTAGGTTTGACTGTGAAAAAAATTGCGAAATAGAACTACATTAATAGGTAGTGACAGGTAATTACTACATGAGTTGTGCCTCCAGCCAGGCATGTAATTTCTGGCGCCAGAAACCCCTGATGCTACTGAAGAAGTAAATTGGTGAAATCCATGAACATGGTTATCTGCACGAAAAATTACATATAACCAGTTTCACAAAACCCAAGCCAACGCTTACGCTTCCGCTTACGAATTTCAACTCCTAAGTCGATATTGCAGAGCCAATTTCAGCATAACTTGTGTGCATGCATGCCTGCTGGATAAATATTCCATTTTAACACGTAACAAATTGTATGCTAGAACTAAGGTGCTAAAATAGCAAAAATGGAAAAACAAAATATAAATACAGGGAAAAGTTTTACTAGCGCAATTGTATCCACTTGCTAAAATTGTTTGTTTTCAGACCGTTCATAAAGTGGTTGCTTGTAAAAAATCTTGTCAGTCCAATCTGCTCGTTTCTCAACATAATTGGAAATCCCACTCTCACGAAATAATAAAATCGATTTTCCCAACGATCGATTGTTGAAACAGGACTTTGATATCCATGGGACCGACAATAAGATTCAAGCTTTAGTTAATTATAGCTAATGGCCCATTTCCACTGTGGTATACCAATAAATTTTATTTTCAATATAGAGAGGCACAATTGCCATAGCAAAAGGAGTTATTTAAAATTACTTTAGATTCCTTAAAGTCTAGTATAAATTTGTAAACCAGCTCAGAGAAATGCCTAATTTATATTCCTCAAAGACTATTCTCTCTTGAATTTGTGGGACGAACTCGTACGCAAAGTAGGTAGCTCAGGACCGAGTACAGAATATCCAAAAGTGTAAGCAAAATGCAAAAAAAAGCATAAAACAATGTACAAGATGAATATCAGATTGAATTCCTCCAGTTTTGCAGAACTTTCTTCGTCGATGCCAGCACCCAGCACTTGAGAGGTCAAAAATCCTTTAACCGTAGATATTTTCGCATAATACTCAACATACTGAAGTATAATGTGGTAAAGATTGAAGTCTACTTCATCAGGAATACCACTCCTTCCTAGGTAACCACTCAACATATCATAGAATCGGATAAGCTTTTTCCACTTGTCAAAATATTCCTGGATTCCTGCTTCAACCACTGCTGAAAATTTTTTGTAAATCTCTTCAGTATAGAAATCATTTTGTCTAGAATACCACACAGTAGGATTTGTGAGAAATTCCGATTCGCTAGGAATCCGAAACATTGTTCGGTTAGTAAAAAGCGTCAAAAGTATATGTAAATCAATTATGGATAATATGGAACCAGAATTATCCCACACGTATGCAAGTCGATCTGCAGTGCTGCAACCAGCAAGCTCAATGTCAAACTTATTATCAGAACCCACCTTCAAACATCCGACTGGCAAAGACTTACGATAATTTTTAAGTGTGTTGTCGTCAGGTGTTGGAAAATATGTGTAATATTCATATTTTTTCAAAGTTTTATAAAACTTTAAGAGTGAAGAATTGGCGCCATTTTTCGACTTTTGTTGCATCCCATCTATTGCATTTTGTAGTACATCACTAGCAACTGACTCAAAGAAAATCTTTAAGTCCGGTGAAATTGATCTATTGACAAGATCATTTTTGGAATTCGGTAAATTTTGAGGTCCTGTTGGAGCCGTAAGATCAGAATACATTGAGAATGTGTAAAAGTTTCTTAAAAGGAATGTGAATAGTAGCCACGTAGAAATTAACTGCATGTTTCTTTTTGTTGCTCCACATTCCTTGCATTCTGCGTCCTGTTCTAATGTTGCAAATACAAGCCAGGCTGCCCAATTGTGACTGATTTGAAAAGGCTTAGATGCAGTAGCCAATAAACTGACGTAAACACATGAAATGCTAAGAATTGTTAGAACCCAAACTTGCCATTCGAGTGGTTTCAAAAATTTTACAATGTCCATTGCTATCCTAGGAGAGGACTCATGATCCCCAAGTACAACAAAATATTTAAACCCCAACCACTTTGCTCCGACCCCTCGGTAATCAATGATATAGTAATGGATAGTGGTAGTATCCGGAGTACCGTATATCGGAGAATCTATCATAGTTTTACATGCGGTGCAGTTTTTTGCTAGTAAAGTGCACAAATATGCACACTGATCAAAACAGTCAAGTTTTTGATACCTAATTTCTCTGCTGCGTCTCAGGGATGCACTTGGGCAGTCACTAATGAACATTGCGATGTTATTCCTTAGACGCGCACCAAAATTATTCCATTTTCCTTTCACATTAATTTCGTCCCAAATCGTATTCAATTGTTCAAGTGCGGCGGGATAGAGAGGTAAGCTTTCAAAACGAAAAATTTTAAACGGTAAAGCATAATCTTGTCTAAAATTACTCTTTTTCTCACATGTAAAACAGGAAACATATAACTTGCTCTTTTCTTCCAAAACAAGAGCAAGTACCTTTGCCAAGTTCAATGGAGCATTTGTTCCGAAGAAAATATCTTCAAAATCCTGACCTAGTTCTAAAATTTTAAATTTGTTGAAAATAGCGAAAACATAAGTGGGAAAGGTCAGTTTTGAATTCCAGCTTTCACTGTCTTCGAGTAAGTCAAAGGCTTTTATTTGTAAATAAGGATTTGTGGCCATGTCCCGCAGACAATTTTGATGATATTCCGGCAGTACAATCATCAGGGAACAAAAGTCTCCAAAGCGACTTGACTTGTAGACCTTGGCGTACGGTAGGAAGTAAGTTCTGTACAACCAATGTGAGCTATACACGTTCTGCCACTCGTACTGAGGCTTGTGTTCAAAGAATCGATTGTGAGCTACCACAAATTTAAGCTTTTTACTGACAACCGCAAAGGAGAATTGTAAGTCGTCTATTTCTTTCCTGGTGTACAGTAAATTGGAGGGAAAGTATACAGTACATTTTTGAAAAAATTTTCCAGTTTCGAGAGCTTCCTTTAACAAATTGTAGTAATTTGATTTAGAGTCGAATCCAGCGCAGAAGCCTAGAAGCAAGGTTATACAGAAAACTATTTGATCCATTTTTTTTTGTTTCAAGTCTAAGTTTCCAAATTTTTCTTGGCTTCGAATCGATTCGTCGGCTTACAGCTGCTAGATTAATATAACTGCCAAGAAAGCGCTACTGCAAAAGCGTTTTATAGCTCAATCTTAACCACTTGATAGCTTTGCGCTAAATAAATCTACGAGGACCATAATTTAAAATGATGTGGCATTCCATTACGTGGAATCTTCCGGCATACAAGTTTTAAAAGCCTTCTGCATAAAATTGTTTTGTTAAAAGTACTTACGCAATTTGCTCGTGTATGACATATTTTTAAAGGACTTAAAGGGAGACATATTTTTTGCGTACTTATTTACACACACCGCCCAAGCGTAAAAATGTTTTTACATGACAAACTCATCATTGAATACCTTCAGACTCTATGGTTTCGAGAGTCCAGAAGCTACAATTAAGTAAACCTTTATTTTTCGTTGCGCCAAAACAAACTGTCCAAGCAAAGTTATTCCTTCAATTTATCTTAACCGTGTTCTGCTCACCCGTCACATTTCAAAAGTCCTTGAGATTTTTAGCCAAAAGATGATTGCATGTTTATGATTAGAAGTCTTGAATGCTTTCCTACTGCTTTCACTAGAAAACCCAAACAAAGCACTTATCTTGAAATTTGCACTATAAAAACAGCTCCAATAGAAATTTTAAAAAATGAGCAATCCATATTCGTTTAAGAGCGCGTTTGAAGTTTTATTTTAGACATTTCAAATGTCGCGCATGATGACCATATACAAAATTGAAGGAACACAGTAAGGACAATTGTTCTCACAACAATTCTCAAGTGTTTTGAAAGGCAAAGCATTTTAAATAATAATTATCAAAATCTCTGAAAGACTCATTTTTTAATATTGCACCGTGATACATTTCACGTTCCACGAAGAGAGATGACAAACTTTAATCGTAAAAAGAAGTTTTTGCAAACTTAAACAATTCCAAATTTTATGTTTCAGGATTTTTTTCTGAAAGATATGCGTGAATTTTAAACACAAGGACTTTAATTGATATATAATAGTCCATACATATTGTATTTGTGTCAGAGCATTTATTTTAAATGAATAACATTTGATTGTATTATAAATCATTACATATTAATTAACGTTCTTTCCGATTTTATGTACACTCATTTATGTTTTTTAATGCACGGGCTGTGACCCTCATATCATAATAAACTCATTACTTGCTTATATTTTATTTGTGTTTGTCACGCAATTTTTATTTACTTTTTTCTCGTTTTATTAGACTTTACCAAATTTCACTTTACTTAGAGAAAACCTAATTCCAAATTACACCTACGACATTCGAAATTTCTTGGTTTTAAATAACTTTAAAAAATGCTATCGATTCTTTGAATTCCGGTCGAAGTCGGCCATAATTAGCTCCTGTACTCCGTGCGAAAAGGCATATTATATTATCCTTTCCAGCCTTTATGCATATAAATGTATTAATAAGCACTATAAAAGAATAAATTGATAAGCATATAAACTAAAATGGGAAAGAACTTATTCAAAGTGATTGTACCTGTTACCGGGGAGGGCTTAATTTATGACCGATCAAAACGTGCTTCTTTGAAATGAACTCTTTTAGCCCAGTGAGCTCTTTTATAAACATATCCGGGAAGTCCACTCGAGACAAAGAAAAATGAATGCAAGCTTTCTAGATTTTGGCATAGAAAATGATTGACTGAAAACCAACGCTACATATTTGATCCAACTTTTAGACCGGCATCCGCTTATGCAGGCGATTAGAGTAAATATTAGTATATGAGACGTTATGAAGACTCAATTCCTCTGCCGAAAACGGAAGAGACCAAAGTGAAACTGGGGTATTCCAAGTAGATTTGGAATTATTATTTCCGCTTCTGCTGCAGTAAACAAATCTGGCGCTGTAGACACGACCGAAAAGCATAGATTTGGTTTTAAGAAATTGCTTCTTGTACCTCAGTAGATAACGTGTGGACGCGGCACCGACCATAATTTGATTTGTTGAACATTTCACTTCTTCCACGACCGAAATTTTAATCCGTGAGTTAAATGAAACTGCTTCGGAAACATTTGCGAAAGGATATAGGTATGCCACTAGCCAACAAACAAGTGCTTTCAGATTTACAACCTTTCAATTGATCTTATTTCTGTATTTTATTTAAAAACCTAACTTTTTTCATACTCAATGACCGAGAAGAATTTCCTATGCATAAGCGGTAGTTTTGGACCAACAAAAACCTTTTCAAACGAACGAGTCCTAATGACAGGGAATCAACTAAAAGTTTTACAACCAACCTTACTTTAATTAACGCAACTTTACGAATTTCATAACAAAATAAAATCACAGAAATTAACAAACCGCAAGACAAAAGTCCAAATATAATCAGGATATTTCCTTTCAATGACGGCTTCTCCAATAGAATCTCAGGTTGCCATTTGTTAGCCCTCAATGCAAAACTTCGAATAATTTCGGACCACCAATCCCATAATCCTGCTTCTCTTGAACTAATTAAATTCCGGACAACGCTTGGCGGTACATCTCCGTATAAACCAAAAGCATCTGAAGTATTTGTTAGACCGAGAGAACCATCGCCCACATGCGCATAGTCTCTTCCTCCTCTCTTTAACCGTTTTTCAAACGAGCCTGCCAAATACTCGGGAAGTATCACGGCTGCCTTCTCGCACTTATTTACAAAGTCATACAGGAGTGATTCTTGTCCATCGTAAATAAGTTTTGTTACTAATTCCAAAACTTTTAGCTTGTCAACTCTATATTCGTAAACGCCCAATCTTTCAGTCTCCAAAACAGAACTGGTCAGATTACGGTAAATCTCGTAACTGGAGGGAAAGATTTTTGCAGATTTATTCAAACGCATGGAAGCGTTTAAACCTTTGAGATTCATTGGGTACATTTCATCTCTTAAATTTAAAGAAGTTCGAAAACCAAATATTTCAGGTACAAATACAATGTAACTGTCAAGCGCAAAATAATCGTCAATTTTAAATTTAAATAGAACAGCGTCAAGGCCTTCACTTGGTTGTTCCAATATGGCATGTCGAATCCAGTTAATCAGCAAATCGTACTCAGTTGAGTCTAAAAGACTAACAAGTACTATCTCCGCCCTAAAAAATATTTTAAATTTGTCTCGCACAAGATCATCAAATTTGTCGTATGGCACAGGTGCCCGAGGTGCTACCATATTGTAGACGTTATTGTTTTTATAAGCGTTGCTTAAAACAATACCGGCAAGGAGGAACCCAGTTAAAACAAATCGAAGTCGGAGTAACTTGCATGAGCTGCTTTTAAATGGATCACCTATTGAAAAAATAAATAAATTCCATCAAGTGTTACCAAATGCATGGTGAAATGCTTTGTTGCTATTTACTAGAATAATACCTTGCTCCAAAAAAACCTTCAAGGGTGCAATTAATTCCGAGACAATGTCAGTCCTATTTAATGAATTTCTGTTCATGACACGCAAGGTATAAGTGACAATTGCTGTGCTTGTAATAATGAGCAACCAAACAGGCCACTCATACACACTATATAGCTCGTGAAAGACAAAAGAGTTTATCATTGGTTGACCGCAACTTAGAAAGCGAAGAGCATTTAACCCTCGATGGTAGGTTAAAGGGAAATTTCCCAATTGTTTGGATTTCTCTTCAACAATAGAGTGAGTGACGGTAGGTAATGTAGATACAAAAATTTCAGAGAATTCTTGGTCACTTGTTCGATAAAAGTGACCATCACGACAATGCCCTTTTACACTAACGAATGAAAAGTTCCCCAAAACTGAAAACCAAATGTGTGCATACGCCTCGTAGAGTTGGCTTACGGGATGACTAAATGCAAGTGGTAGTGTGGCTGCCGAACCACCTCCGTGGGAGATGAAATTTTTGCAGAAATTCCAATGCTGTTTGAAAGTACATGTTCCACCTTCATGTGAGGTTGCAAGATACAATATTTGTTTCGGATAAGAGGATATTTTGAATATATTTGAGTCTTTCAGTTTTACTGGTCTCGCACGAATACAAGTGTAACTACGATAACATCTTACGAGCAATTGTGCATTTTTGAGAAGACCGAATGAAATGCTAGCATAATTTATCACTTTAACTGACCATTTAATAAATATCCGATGAGTTAGATGGGACTTTGAAGTAACTTTAATAGATTCTTGCATCCAATCGAGATAGAATGTTTTTGATAGTTTAGAACGCTCACTAATTACTAGAGAGTGCACGATCGAAATGGATGATGGAACTAGTATTGCACCCAAAATATTCTCCTTTGCATCCTTAGGGTATTCAAATAATCTTGGGTACATTACGGTTTGCTTATGCCATGTTTTGTTTATCACTGGCGGATACAGTCCAATCGTAGCTTGGCAGTACCATGGCTTTGACGAAGAAGCCAATTTAATTGGATTTATGGATATGGAGAAGTGACCTTTGTCCTGATCTAGTTCCTCTATATAAAATGGTGACCTTCCAAGAAAGTTTGCAGGTCCGGGTGCTTGTGATTTGTTGTTGGAAATCTGATGAGGCATCCATATTATGCTTCCCATCGATTTTCCCCATCCCCATTTCGATTTTATTGCTATGAATGGTTCTGGTGTACGTAACACAATTGGGTAAGCTGATATAGGCCACAGGTCAACAAACTGAAAATTGTCTACAGCTACGAGACACTTGGATTGTTGAAATAAAGAAACGAATGAAGTTATGTCAACCACTTCTGCCAAATCGTGTCGGGCTGGAAATCTATCGTAGTTGAAAAAAAAATCATAACGCAGGAGGTTCTTTAGGAGTCTGTGACCGGGAACTAAATCTTTTTGAAGATATGGTTTGTATGCCTCGACATCTCTCACTTTGTAGAAGTTTATGAATTTTACTGATTTCACAAGTTGCGGAAACAGTACTCCAAAAATTACGAAAACTGTTTGATAGGAACTCATTTTTGATTATTTTAATTACCAGCTTGAAAAAAATCTCAAACGTTTCTATATTTGCTAACGTTATTGCTTTTAATGCCAGAGAAATTTAAAATTATTATATTGTTCTGAATTTTAGTGCGGGGCATCAATTTTGTTGATTGGTTTCATCGTAAGCTTAGAGGTAGTTATGTAATACCATGGGACACGCCAAGATATTCCAACTCTTCATGCATTGAGTTTATTATGTAATAGAGTAAGTGTGTTAACCATGTGAGCTACCTGTTCTACTGTTTCATGATGTTTTATGGACAATTACAGAACCACAGGTGTTACATAACGTCTATTGGTTTTGTTTTATGCGGTAATATGTCTGTTCAAAACTGATATAGCCTTTTTTAAAGGAAAAAATGCAATATGAAAAATGGGTGTACAGATTCTTCCCTCACCAAGACGAACCGGTCTGAATTTATTTGAAATTATCACGAGGGCATTAACTATTATTTTAGTGGCATCTCAAATACTTGAACAATGGAAATTGTGCCGGCAAGTGTTTTGTAGCGCTTAGAAAGAGCCGTCGAAAAGGTACGGGAATTGTTATGGCATAGGCTTCCCACACGGCCCAGCGTCATAAGCTGACCTATTAGGTCCTTTCAGAACTCACAGATGTGTTTCTGCTTGTTTCCATAAATTTCTTTTCGAGTCTTGTCCTTGTTTCCGTAAAATCATTAAGACGTTGTTAATGGCTTAAGGTTTCTTAAGGAAATTTTATAAAAGCATTGCATAATGCAACATATGNATTTTAGTGGCATCTCAAATACTTGAACAATGGAAATTGTGCCGGCAAGTGTTTTGTAGCGCTTAGAAAGAGCCGTCGAAAAGGTACGGGAATTGTTATGACATAGGCTTCCCACACGGCCCAGCGTCATAAGCTGACCTATTAGGTCCTTTCAGAACTCACAGATGTGTTTCTGCTTGTTTCCATAAATTTCTTTTCGAGTCTTGTCCTTGTTTCCGTAAAATCATTAAGACGTTGTTAATGGCTTAAGGTTTCTTAAGGAAATTTTATAAAAGCATTGCATAATGCAACATATGATGCTTTAACTTATTAGATATTTGCATCAGTAGTAATCGTAAGGGACAGATACAACTTAAATATAATTAATTCATGTGGTGTAATACTTGCGCTTACATTTATACACTTTTCTTCAATATTTTATTTGTTACAAATCATCACATTACATCATATTAGTCGGGCAACGAATATTAAGAGTTAATAACCTTCCCTGGAGTACCTTAAACTTGAAAATCGCATATCACCCCATGCTTTTATGATTGACTCTAGCCTCAAATCATTATTATTTTCGGTGAAATCAACAGGTTTTGATGGGCACTGGTATTGAATTGTATTTAGGTAATAAATTGTAGGAATAAATTTATATACAAGAATTAAACCAATGTCTGCAATGTTATAATTGTGCATGTTTTTTTTTATTACAACGTTATATTTCGCTTCCATATCAGT
Source organism: Seira musarum (assembly GCA_027743895.1). Classification (NCBI taxonomy): domain Eukaryota; kingdom Metazoa; phylum Arthropoda; class Collembola; order Entomobryomorpha; family Entomobryidae; genus Seira; species Seira musarum. The sequence goes on from JAHZMX010004369.1 coordinate 12,202, forward strand.
GCACACATGTTGGCCCGTGGTAACCAGCAAAACGGGTGTAGATAATGAGGCTCAATAAGCCTCGATTTTCAAACCGTACTTAAGATCATGCCGCATTATTACAACGTTGGAAGTGAAGAATTAGCACGATAGCCTTCGCCGACAAAACAAGGTAGTAACCATAATGAAATTCACTAAGGGATTGAAATGGCAATTGAGAAAGTAAAGTTTAAAAAGTGAAAACTGCATCTGGATAAAATAGAACCATTCGAGAGTTAATGTCTTACCTGTCTGTAAATTGGATCATATCATTATCGATAACACTTCAGGCGTGCTTAAACCTAAGTGTGCACGCAGGATGAGCGAGACAGCCTACAAATAAGGCCTGAAGAGCTAAGTATGCCACATATTCTTTTTGTATTCTCAGTTGTCAACCTGTAAGGCTTATTTATTAGTCCACCGCATATTGTGATCACGACG